>JAMFTS010000042.1:0-180504 GCA_028095005.1 Rhynchospora pubera
AATGAAGTCAAATTGTGTGAAAAACTTTTTAATTCCTTTCACTAATGCTTTGTTGTTGTTATTGTGTCTTAAATGTCATTTATGCAGTATTGTGCCCATTGTACTACTACCACCAGAAGCATCCTGTTAATTTCATACTATTGGGGCTTTTTACCGTCACCATCAGTTTTGCCGTGGGGATGTCATGTGCTTTCACCAGTGGTTAGTCTATAACTTCTATATTTACTATTTTTAAGTTTAGTTATCTTTTGGAAGGAAGCAACATTGCCATCACTTTATCAACTGCTAAAGTTAGATATCTTATAGCTAGATAAAGTGGAAAATCTCATAATAACTTAGTTGGTAAGGATCAGTTGAATTTAACCCATTTGGATATTGTTAGATGGCTTATGCTTGGAAATTGGAATTATGATTAAAATATTAGTATGATAACATATACTGCCTAGAAATTATAACTTTTTTTGCCCCGCTGCCCATGCTGTTATTACTAGGGTTTTTCTTTGGTTTCTGAGAATTGTGGTTTAAATGAACCTTGTTTTAATTATAAAAAAAAAATGAGCCTTGTTTTCATTGTAAAGTTGTGTCATTGACTTTGACAGAGTCAAAATGGAAATGAAGTGGAAACACCAAAATTTAATTGTTGGAATTGCCTGGTCAATTTTCTTATTGTTGAATATATAATATGATGTTATGATGTGCTTGGTATAATAAACAAGTATAAATTACATGTATGCTTCAGTTTGTATGGTTGACCTTTATTATTTTGTGCATTCTCGTGTAAAATTAGCAGCCTCTATGACTACGTAATAGTTGAAAAAGTACCATGTTTTACTGCAAAAGTAATTAAACTCAATACCAGATAAAGGAAAAGAAAAATTTGAGACCTAAGTTTGATTCTTGAAAATGTCTGCCATTATGATAATATAAAGAGTCGAACAATGCACACTCATACAAATTGTTGAAAGTTACATTTAGATATGCATTTTAACTGCACGATTTAACCTCGCCTGAATTATTATGTTTCTTGACCATAATGTATTATTGTTGATTCAGAACTTGTGAATCATTCATATTGTGATTTTCTCAATTGATGAATGCAGGTAAGATTATTCTAGAAGCAGCAATCCTGACAACAGCAGTGGTGGTGGGCCTAACACTTTACACATTCTGGGCTGCTAAGAGAGGCCAGGACTTTAACTTCCTTGGCCCCTTCCTTTTTGCTGCTGTTATAGTTCTTTTGGTGTTCGGCTTAATCCAGGTAAAATGAATGTAACATCCTTTTTTTTTGTGACCCTACTTCTGTTGCCAACAAAGTGATGGTGCTGCTTTATCATAGTTATTGTGGGCCGTCTGATCAAAATCAAATAAGTCCTATTTTTGTGGCAGCTTATGTGCACCTGACCAAATGGGCACATGGGTCTGGTTTTGGTCAAGAAAAGTATAGTTTGTGGCCCTGACATGTTAAATTGTAATATATATCTATATCCTAAAAGGAAAACAATAAACATAGTTAAATGGATCAAAGCTCGGTTCATGATTTCTTCACAACAGCAGGCTGGGTACGATTAACTCAATAAGGTGGGTTGTGTATGACATATCTGCATGTTTCTGATATATAATATTGTGCTTTGGTGCTCATACAGATGATATTTCCCCTGGGCAAGTTCTCTGTAATGATATACGGTGGGCTCGGTGCATTAGTTTTCTCTGGCTATATAATTTATGACACTGACAATCTCATTAAGCGCCACACATACGACGAATATATATGGGCTACAGTGTCACTCTATCTTGACATCATAAATCTATTTCTTCAGCTTCTCACACTGCTAAGAGCAGCTGATAGTTAAAAACATTGCATGAAATGAAAGATGAGTTTGCATTGAAGGTGCTTGGCTATTCTACCAAATGAAATATTGTCTTTGCTTTGTTGTTTATATATATATAAAAAAAAAAGATTGTGTAAATAGGTTCTGTATCATCTGTTAGTCACTTAAAGCTGAGATTATTAATTATTTAACAATTTGAATCTGTTATGAAATATTATTGGAGATGGAAATTGTTGACAATATTTGGAATTGAAGGCAATATATGTGTCAATTGCAAACCTATGTTGTATTAAATGTGCCTAAGTATATTGTACTTTTCCATTAAGGTACTATTGTACAGCCTGTGGCTCAAAACTTAAGACGTTTTGATAATTTCATAGGCATGTAAATTGCCAAAACAAAACTGGAAAGTTGATTCTCTATGGCGGTGAATGGGGAGCCTCTTGTACTGTCCTCTCTTGCAACTCACTTTTTCCTCTACTGCCTAATAATCCTTTGTATAATCTGTCATGGCATATGGCCACAATTATGTATGATCGCATGTGGCCATTTCTGTTGATCTCTGGATATACCCACAGAGTGGCTATTCCATATCCCATCCACTATATTTG
This sequence comes from Rhynchospora pubera, assembly GCA_028095005.1. Classification (NCBI taxonomy): domain Eukaryota; kingdom Viridiplantae; phylum Streptophyta; class Magnoliopsida; order Poales; family Cyperaceae; genus Rhynchospora; species Rhynchospora pubera. The sequence goes on from JAMFTS010000042.1 coordinate 2,441, forward strand.
TGAGAAAAATTATGTCATACTATTGTATGGAAGTTCTAATAGGATTTGTTGGACTCTGGATGAATGAAAATAGTGCTTTAGATATAGTTGTTGAGAAGAATAGGAATTTAATTTGATGAGGAACAGTGTTCTTTCGGAAATTGTGATGTTGTTTGGAACAGTTTTAGGGAATTTAAGGCACAACCGCACAATTTAATATCGGGACTGATAACCATCATCCCCAAATTTTATCATCCCCATCTTCCTCCAACTAATTAGATTAATTGCATTTCGAAAAAAAAGAAGGGGTGAGAATGAGGGGACGATAACGCGTTTTTTCTTTTTTTGGATAAGGGGATGAGGGAGGGCGGGATGAGCGAAATAGATTTGAGAAATTAGGGTCTCACAGAGGGGAGGGAGGCAGTGACACAGGGGAGGGAACAGACACAGAATATAAAAGTTCTACTTAATACATAACAGTTTTACTTAATACATAACAGTTCTAATTAATATATGTAAAAGTTCTACTTATATATATAAATGTTCTATTTATATACATAACAGTTCTACTTAATATATATAAAGGTTCTAGTTATATACATAACAGTTCTACTTAATATATATAATGGTTCTAGTTATATACATAACAGTTCTACTTAATATATATATAAAGGTTCTAGTTAATATATGTAACAGTTCTACTTATATATATTATTAGAACTGTTATGCATATTAACTAGAACTGTTATGCATCTCCTCTGTGTCGCTTCCTTCCTCTGTGTCTGTGTCGCTCCCTCCCTCTTCGCTCATCCCTCTCCGTGTCGCTCGTCCCTCCCTCTTCGCTCATCCCTCTTCGTGTCGCTCGTCCCTCCCTCCTCTCTCTTTCGCTCATCCCTCCCTCTTCATCCCCTCATCCAAAAAAGAAAATTCGCTCATCCTCCCCTCATTCCCTCATTCAAAAAAAGAAAACGCGTTAATAATTGTCAAGGGATGATGGGGATGATAGAAGAGGGAGGATGACGGAAAGCAAATCCGATTTAATACAGAGAATCGAGTTATTTTTTATTTGTTCTTAGTTCTTACGAACAACGAAACAGTCAAAAACAGCTGAAAACAATACTATTTTCATTTTGTTTTGAAGCTTTCCAATTCTAAAAATAGCGCTTTATATTCTAAAAACATGTTATTTTCCAATGATCAAAACGCTATTTTCATTATATGAATCTGGTCTTTGGTTTCTATCGGACGTTTCGGTTTAAAATATTAGGATGTTTTTTGTTGTATATAGAATGGAATTATAGGTCCATAAATCTCTGTGTATTAGAGATTTCTATATTGTTTTTAGACTTTTAGTGCATTTTGAGATTGTATACTAAAAACTTCCGATCCTAGCAATTATTCACTGTTGCGCTAATTTCCAGGAGATCGAGTTAAGATGCTTCTGAAGTTGCACCGCATATGTTTGCAATTGCAACACGGAATAGTACAAGAATAGAAATCCCGCGTTATTCTAAAACATAAATAGAAAAAATCCAACTCAAACAGAAAATGAAAAAAGATCGTTTTCACAAACGACAGTTAATTTCTTCAAACTTTTTCTTTGAGGACAGAACAGAGACCCCGCGTAGTTTTCTCTCCCCCTCTCTTTCTACGTGCTTGGTTGTATCTCCACCACCCTGCCACATTGCAACGCATTTTTTTTTTCTCTCTAGACAAAATCAAAAGCCAGATTTCCTTACTGACCGTCTGTGTTCACTTGACCCGACCTTAGGAAAAATGGGCAAGTCGAACCACTATGGCGGCGACATTGAAATGGGCACCGGCGGCAGGCTGTACCCGAACATGATGGAGAACCCGCAACTGCGGTGGGCCTTCATCCGCAAAGTGTACAGCATCCTGACATTTCAACTCCTCGTCACGGTTTTCGTTGCGGCGGTATTTAATTTTGTACCTGTTATCCAGAATTTCTTTCGTACAAATGCAAAGGCAGCTCTTGGTGTTATGATTGGAGCTTTTATCCTGGAAATGATCAGTAAGTGCATGCGCTTATTATTATATCAAGTTGCAGTTAATATTAGATGGTTTTTATGGGGGATTTCTTGTGAATTCTCTCTATTTGATTTGAAAGTATTGTGGTTATACTTCAGGATATATATGAAATTACAAATAAATTGCAACAGAGCTATTTGATAACAATTCATACATTGCATGTGATAATCGCTGAAGCTTATCTTTAACATGCCAATCCTAAAAATGTAATGATTAAAATTTTGACAAAAAAAATTCTGCGACTTTTCTTGCTTTCTAGGAATGATTAACAAGGCACATTTTTTACAACAATATATATCCAAAAATACATCCAAACGGATCGTGAAAAGCATAGATCGACTGAAGAAAATTATGAGTAATGCTAAGTTAAGAAAAATACATACATAATACAAATGAACCTAAAATATATAAAGAATTCATGATAAACTGTTTGTTTTTTTAATGAAAAATGATTGCATAAATACAAACAAAAACATTAGGAATTTCCATAATTTTGGTACTGATTTTTTGCTTCTTGTGCTCATGTTCATCTTGCAGTTTTATTAGCAATGTATTTCCTCAAAGATCGGCACCCTTTAAATATTTTTCTCCTGCTTCTGTTCACTGTCAGCTCCAGCATTTGTATTGGAATCGTTTGCATCTATTCAAGTGGTTAGATTATTTATCTCCTTTTGACTTGAGAAAAATATTGTTATTGCTGTTGTTAGAATATATTGACAAGAAAATAAATTTGATATTGTCAAGAATCATCCTGATTCCTGAAGTATAATGCAAGTCTGAAATCTACCATGTTGGTAGTTGTATATTGTATATCGACAGAACATACTAAATCTGTCCGTAATTGTTAACTGTATTACTGAATAATTGAGGTTGAAAAATCAACTATCACTCTTAAATAGCCTGGGGTGTGCTATAAAATACATGTTCAAATTGAACCTGATTTAAATTGTATCCTGACAAAGTGCTCAGCATGAAGTACAAGGATCATATATATTTGCAATTCTTTAAAATTGTCAAAATTACAGTGGTTGTAAATTGTAATAATAATTTATTTCTTTTACATTTAAACTATGTTGTGACGTTCTCGTCTGGTAGGATCATATTCATATATATGTTACCAGTTTCGGTTCTGATGCACACAAAATAAACTAATGGATATTACAGGGAAGCTGGTACTACAAGCAGCCGTGGTGACAGTATTGGTTTTTCTGGCACTTACTTTGTACACATTTTGGGCAGCTAAGAAAGGCTATGATTTCAATTTCCTCGGCCCTTTCCTCTTTGCCTCTCTCTTGGTTCTGTGCATATTCAGCATCATCCAGGTAACAGTTTTGGTGCATTCAAGCTTGGTATTAATGACCAGAACTTCCCTTATAATTTTTTTACATACCGTCTTCAATAACAACAAGCTAGTTAACTAGGTTCCTGGTGTTTAACACAGATTTTTTATCTGCAAGTTTAAACAAGTGCAAGTATGATATTATTTGTCCTGGGTGCTTTAAGGTCACAAAAAAAAAGACGTTTACATACTTGCTTTCATGCAGATCTTCTTTCCTCTGGGGAAAACACTTAGTACAGTAATAGCCTGTGTTGCAGTGATTATATTCTGTGGCTTCATCATTTACGACACTGATAATATAATAAAGCGGTTTGATTATGACGATTATATCATTGCTTCACTTGAATTGTATCTAGACATCATTAATCTTTTCTTGTATCTTCTCCAAATATTTAGCAATCTTGAATAAAGGAGGTACTACAGCAATGTCTGTGTTCAAACTTGCTGGAAGTTCCTTCTGTTAGACATTTTGGTTGTGTAAATATTTAAATGTACCTAATATTCAAGTTGTATATTGCTCTCTCGGTTACTATTATGTTTTGATCTTAAAGCGTCAAATTTTTAGTATTTTTAAAGGTTGTGCTTTCAAGTTTTTACCGCTTTTTAAGCTTTCTGAGGCAAAAAAAAATCTTTCAGGAGGCCATAATTATATATGTTATTCTCATGTACAAAGCAACAGTTGTAACTATTCAGCTTCCTGCAAAACTAGACCTTTTTGACAGGCCCCAGATTCCGAAACCTTTGTTCTAAGGAGCAGGGTTTGTGGTCCTTGTGGATATTTATTTGCGGCTACAGATTCCCGAACCTTTTACAAATTATTCTGATCGCAGCGCTGAACGAATGAATAGATGAACTATTTAAAAGAAATCGTAATTGTTCAGTTCAATACACAAATTATTCGAGATGGAGTTATCTTATCCCCCTCTTCAAACAAATATATTTTTAACCTCAAAATTTCAACTAATATACAAATATTAAGGGAATCCAGTCACCAGTTTGATTCCGCACAGGTTTGATCTTTGACAACTCATCAGAAGAAATGAATTGCAAGTCGCACTCTGAGAAGCATTGTTTATTTATCAAAGCCTCATAGGCTCATAGCCATAGGTAGTCCAGGTGTTTCAATGAAACTTAGTACTGAAGGAAACTTACCGGTCTTTAACTCGAAACAAATTCTGAATTTGCCAAATTATAAATACCGCTGACCTATACTAACCCAGCACTGTAATATTTGTTCTCGTTCTTTATTTTTTTTTTATAATAAAACATCTAAAACCTAAGTTATCTATATCACTTTCTGTGTGGAAAAAAAATGCAACATTTCAAAATGTTTTTCATAAAACATAATGACTAACAAAATTAACATTAATAAATTAACCACATTGATAAATTTTCACGAGCATTTGATACCAATCAAAATTTAGATGAAGTAAAAAATGCCATAATTAATTATTAAGTTATCAAGTTTTAAACATGGAGGCATAGTGAAAATATTTGAGCCTTTCATTTTTCTCCAAGTTCCAACCAAGTTCTATCATTGACTTTCTTCAGAACAGAAGGAAACAATGAATAAATAAATAACGGAGCAAGCAACTTTGATATCAGCACAGCTTCTGTTCTAATAGGTACAATAGTGGCAACTAATGTGACCTACTGACAATTAGAAATGACAACTATCGAATCAAGGACATGCTCATCCGCCTTGTCTGAATAGTGGGATTCATAAGGCCAGCATAGATAAGCTTTGAATTGACAACTGTTAAAGCTACATTCAGAACTGTATAATTCAAGGAACAATAAAGCAATTTGAGATGACACTGATAATTGCAAGAATGTCTCAGACCAATTTGTAGATGCATGTGATAATTATGAAGTCGAACTCTTTCCTAATTCATTGATGAGCATAGTTTATCAGTGATCCTCTATCTTCTTCAAGTCTTTCATGTTTGTTGTATCCACTCTGCATATATTGGACATGATTGAAGCTCAGTATCAATAATAAATAAAAGAATACATACAGGAAATAAGTTAACAATCATGCAGTTGGCATTCTACTAGATAGTCACTATCTAGTCTATCAAAAAAAAAAAAAAAAACCATGCAGCTGGCATCTTTAGACTTGAATCAAACGAATTTAGGTAGCAGATACTACAACAGATTTTGTTCAATTGGATTGAAGTTCATTCCATAACTGTTTGAATAATGGAATACTTACGTGGTTCCAAATAGAGCAATCTTATGAACTGTAGTGACATCATCGCCGCCTTGATTGTCCTCAACAAATATAGTCAAACTACAGTGTTTTCCAACTTCAATTAGATAAAGGAATTGTAATATAATAAAATTATATATCAAATTACATCTATTACCGTTTTGTAGCTGACATTAGTTCCAAATTTTAGCAAGTTTCATCATGGGAGCTAACAACAAACATTCTTTGGTTATTGTAAATGATGTTGACGCCCATCAATCCCCTCCCCCCCCCCCCCCCCCACCCCAACACACAGTTTTTTGGATAAATTCACAAAAGTGCTGCACTGATAACTGAACATATTGATCTGCTTAGTTTAAAAGTTTAACATAACCGGTGCTCATTCAAGCTTAAGGAAAATTTTACATCACTAAACAAAATATTATGACTAAAAACTGTTGGGCAATTGTAGCGCATTTGGATGATATTAACAAAAGAAATATAATGGAAGTCCTTTGGCAAACATTGCACGGGATTTACATGTACTTGGAAATAATAATAGCAACCCTACTGTTTCCAAGACAGTGCAACAAACTAGACTGAATATGTTGCTTCTTTGAGTATTTAACCATTTCATTCCCATTCCCTGAATAGAATTCCTAAATAGAACAAAGACTAGGTGCAACGTAGTGCTGTTTATCAATCTATTCCTTTGATTCAGCACCACAAACAAAAACTAGTTTAAGACATGTCTTGGCAAATAACACCAGACATATAGTGTTTTGCAATATTGTTAGATAAAAGTAAATAAGACAAATTAAAATTTACATTACCTACGAACATTCTGAAACTTGACGTACTTTAAGATAACAGGCTGTCCCTACAATATGAGAAAGTTGATGCGCCATTATTTACATTTCTAAATAATAAAAAATTGTAAAACAGCAAGATTGTCATATAAATATAACCAACAAATACAGACCTATCATGCACAAGCCATTTTAACTATTATTAAAGGATCAATTAAAAAACCTCATCTGACCACATAAAACTAGCAAGGAATGAATGAAAAGGGAAAAATAGCTAATAAATGAAGAGAGATTTACCTTTAGTTGTTCATCAGATAAGACAACAGTGTCACTAGGCGGATAGTCACCAACATTGCTGAATTATATCACAAACAAATGAAAACTCAAATTGATCACAAAAATTGCAGATTTTTATTATAGAAAAATAAATATTCTAGTATTTACTAAAATTGCTGACTTATACAAAATAAAAATGAAGAATAGAACAAAAAGAGAAGAGGATACTTTAAAGTTTAAAGTGAAACCAAGAGGATAAACTCAATGATAGAACCAAGAAAGAGAACATACCTAAAACCCATATGCTCTTTATTTGAGAAGAGTTTAACAGTTTTCGGGCCTAACACAGAACAAGAAAAAACAAATTACTTCATTAGGCTTAATGACAACAATATTTTAGTCAACATACAACTGAGGGTCAATATACATAACAAGCAACACAGAATCATGCTTTCAGATCACATAACAAAGGAAAATTGTCATATTTTATCCATTCAAAATATCTTTAACCAATAATGTCATCTCCAAACCAAATATCCAACACAGATTGGTAACTAACAAGTACATAGAAAAAATTCAACAGATAGCACTCCAGAGAATATCATATGCATTTACAACTAAATACCCGAAAAAGGTGAGAGTACTCAGTGAACCTAACATGCCAAAATCCCAGCAAAAGTTGACAGCAGATAAGTACTGACTAAACCAAATATGCCAAAATGAAGGCTATATTTTGTTAGTTTCAATTTTATAAATATAAAAACTGGCTATTTTCCTGTTTTGTATAATTCCTACAAATGCCAAAAACTTGAAACAAGGTAACAGCTTCCAAATAATTCAATTTTCTGTATGACTTGTAAAAGATTCTATAGTTAGAGCTAGCTTAAGATACTACAGCAAAAAATTGCATGAATAAAACATTATAGATACCAGTCCTAATTTTGAAGGGAAAGGGAAAGAAAACTGAACACATATAAGAGCAGCATTAATTGTTTGGTGAACGTTATGTCACAAAATTGTCATTTTCCAACCAACCAACTACTTTCCATGGACAAATATATGAACCCTCACCTAAATAATTTAAATTCACTTGTAAAAGAAGTCAAAAGAAACGAAATTAGAGTATCAACCTTCTTCTTCTGGTCCTTTAATCACAATGGAGTGAAGTTTAATCATTTGCGTGAAGGGAATATAAATCAAAAGCTGCTCATCCGAATCACTTGCCAGATGCAATCCATCGTCGTCTCTGTAACCCTAATTAGACGAAGAAATCAACTTAGTTTCTACTTAAGGGGAGGGGCAAAAAAGAGAGAAAAGGGATGAATTAAGAAAAGAGCGAGGAATCACCTGTTTCAATGCGTTGGCGATCGAGTGGCTACCACTCTGATTGAGGCATTCTACGCCGCTCCAATCGACGAAGTCTACCAAATCAACCTAAATTACGAAAAAAATTAGGAAAAAAAATTGTCGAATTGAAAATGGAAAGAAGGGAATTAGGATTTTGTGAGAGACAAGAAAGGAAGAGAGTACCTGGCCACGTTGGCTTGTGGAAGAAGCCGCCGACGCCATGGAAGAAGAGCAGATTGAAAGAGAGAGAGAGAGAGAGGTGAAAGAGAAGAAGTTAGCTTGTGAAGAAAGCAAATATTTTTGACAAGTTTGTTTTTTTAGTTTTTTACCCTTTTGGCCTTTTTGCTTTTGAACCCTTTTATCAAACAATTTACCACTTTTGTTGGATTAATATATTAATTTGGTCTAAAGTAACTGAGGCGGCGGCAGTGCTTCCTTGCATTCGTTTGTACAGCGAACGAGTAATGGAGTAATTTTAAATGGAAAATTCTTCCGATTATTTCTGAATTGGATTTATCATTTTTCAAAAAAAAAAAAAAATTCATTAGTACACGTAGACAGTTGCGATCAAATTCGATTCAAAAATTAGTTCCAGGACAGAATTTCTCATTTTTAATTACTATTAATTTATCAGTTATATTATTATTTTTTATCACTAACAACACGTCAAAGTTTTGTTGAAATTATTTATTATTTTTCTTTTTAAAAGTTTGAAATATTTGACAACAATATTTTTATTTTTTATTTTTCATGAAATTATTTTTATTTTCCGAACACATGCATTAACAGGTCATACTGAATTCATGCATCAATATTATAAATAAAAACCCGTGGGAGTCGAAATGATTTCGTTAAAAATTTAGCCGACACGGCAAGCAATTTTTGCTTAGTTGATGATTTGTGCGTTCAATTTTTCTGGAAATTTTGCAACGGAAACTCTATACTTATTTTTGTATCGACTCTTACAGAGTGTTTGGTTTTGGGAAAAAGGAAGGAAAATCACCGAGGGGAAGGAAAATTTCAATTTTATCCTGTTTGGATATCGATTTGTTTGAAGTAAAATAATTAACCAACGGAAATTTCTTTCCTTCGTTATTTCTCCTTCCTATACAAAAAAATTCCCCCCAATTCGGGGTGTAGCAAGATGGAAGAAAAATACGATCTTTTCGCTGGACAGCGATGCCCTCTCATTTGCGGCTCAATTTCCTCTCTTTTGGCATGATTTATTTCCGCGACAAAATATTTCATGAGTTTTCGTCTTTTTTATTCAGACCTACGTTCCTCTTCCTGCTCAACCTCGCTCTTCAAGTTTTTCCCTTCGTTTTCCTTTTTTTTGTGTCCAATTTTTACTTTATATTTTGGGAAAATTCCAGTCGTTTGTTCAGATTTTGGCACGATTTCACCCCTATAGCGTATTGGTCTGTTGTTTGAAATATTTTGGCAAACCATCAAACTAGTAATTGATACTAGTAGTAAACAATTCTAACCTTTTGCTATCAAATTCACAAACTTCTCATTTGGGATATTATAATTTTTTTTTCTGAATTTCATTATATAAGTCAACTCAAAACGAAAGAAAATACAAGAGGTACTACTTCATATGAATGTTGGAATCTTTTACACATTTATACAATTTGACTTTCTGAATTCTAACTCTTACTATTTAAGTTGAGTTATGATTGTATTAAAATGAAGTTTCAGGATTTATTTGCAAAGACTTTTTATTAGTTTGCTTGTGATAAGTTGCTTATTAGTTAGCAATAAAGGTTCAGTAGTTAAATTTTTATCAATCTTAGTTTGAAAGATGATTATCTGGTACAAGAAATAATTTCATTTAATTAACAAAAAATGAATTTCAGGAATTCTGTACTCTGCACATGATGTGGTTTGTGATTTTTTTCTTTTCAACTTGCGTGCTGGTACACTGTACTACTGTACCAATCTGGTTCACCAGGGATACATAGATAAACTGTTTCATTTCTTTACACTTGCGTTCTGGTACCTATGCAAAGATATATTTTTTGGTTTACGTAATAAGATTCGGAGTTTGATCTGAACAAGCTAATATGAGTCCAAGGTCAGAATGGTCATTTATTTTTTAATTAGCCATATTTTTACCTCTATTTAATTAAAACATCCAAACAGGAGAAAAGATGGGACGAGAATTTATTTTCTTTCCTTTCATTAATAAACCAAACAGATAGATGGTAATATTTTTCCATTCCATCCTATTTCCATTTGTCGAGTTTTGAGACAGAACGTAATTTATTTGGAACAGTAAAAACTTGTATTATTATTGATCGGATTAATTTTTACAGAGGTGTTACATCTCTTTTATAGACAAGGGATAACGGTAAAAAATCTAGCCGTTACCTAACGGTCAAAAAATAAAGCAGCTCATTAAATAAATAAAAAAGATGGAGGGCTTATTTGTAAATTAGCCAATGATGATACATAATCTGAGGCTATTAGATCCTTAATCACTTTTGTTTTCAACACTCCCCCTCAAGCTAGGCATGTAGATATCGTACAAGCCTAGCTTGCTTCCAATATCGTCAAAAGACTTCATGTTTAATCCTTTAGTGAAGATATCTGCCAATTGGTTTTGACTTCGAATATAAGGAGTTTCAATCTCTTTGGCTTGGACTTTTTCTCTAATGAAGTGGCAATCCACCTCTATGTGTTTGGTCCGCTCGTGAAAAACGGGATTTGCCGCAATATGTCTTGCCGCTTGATTATCACAAAACATCTTCATTGGCTCTTTATGAGCGATATTCAAATCGGCAAGTAGTTGCTTGATCCACGTCAATTCACTTGCGGTGGATGCCATGGCTCGATACTCCGCTTCTGCGCTTGATCGTGCCACGACATTTTGTTTCTTGCTTTTCCATGTGACTATGTTTCCGCCTACAAATGTGCAAAAATCGGTTGTCGATTTTCTATCGAAACTCCCGGCCCAATCTGCATCGGAATAGCCACATATAGCATTAGTACCATTTTTCTTCATCCAAATCCCTTTTCCGAGAGACTTTTTTAGATACCTTAATATTCTATTAATGGCATCTAAATGAGGTGTTCTTGGTGCATGCATGAATTTACTAATTTGGCTTACGGCAAAAGATAAATCCGGTCTTGTAATGGTTAGGTAAATTAGTTTACCAACAAGTCTTTGAAAATGGCTTATGTCCTTTAATGGTTCACCTTTTTCATTATCAAGTTTTTCATTTATGTCAATTGGGGTTTTGGCCGGTTTGCATCCTAGTTTACCGGTCTCTTTAAGCAAATCAATGACATATTTTCTTTGAGATATAAATAACCCTTTAGAAGAATGAGCTATTTCTATTCCAAGAAAATATTTTAATTTGCCCAAATCTTTAATGTCAAATTTTTGTTTTAGGTTCATTTTTATGTTGTCAATTTCGGTTAGGTTATTACCGGTTATGATTATGTCATCAACATAAACTAAAACCACGGTGGTACCATTGGTATTATGCCTAACAAATAACGATGGGTCGGCTCCACTTATTTTAAAATTACACGATAATAAAAAATGAGAGAGTTTGCCATACCATGCTCTTGGAGATTGCTTTAATCCATAAATTGATTTTTTCAACCTACACACAAGGTTAGAAATATTCCTTTTTTTGTGGCCGGGAGGTAGAGACATATACACTTCTTCTTCAAGTGTTCCTTGAAGAAAAGTGTTTTTTACATCCATTTGGTGAAGTGTCCAATTATTGTTTACCGCTATGGATAAAAGAATCCTAACGGTATTCATTTTTGTCACCGGTGCGAAAGTTTCATGGTAATCTATACCATAAGTTTGAGTATACCCTTTGGCCACCAATCTAGCTTTATACCGTTCTATGGTACCATCGCTACGGTATTTAATTTTGTACACCCATTTACAACCTACCGGTTTTTTCTTTTTTGGTAATTCACAAAGTACCCAAGTTTGATTTTTTTCTAAGGCATGAAGTTCTTCTTCCATTGCCTTACACCATTTTGGATCCTTCTTTGCTATGTCATAATTGGTCGGTTCCTCAATTTTGGATAAAGAATTTAAGAAGGCATAATGTTCATGAGACACATTATCATAAGAAATATAATTTTGAATTGGATATTGTACCGAATAGGTGACAAAATCCCTTAATCTTGTGGAAGGTTGACATTGTCGACTTGATCTTCTTAACGGCATATCTTGTTAGAGTTATTTCCTAGAAGTCAATAATTTAATGACTTAATTATTAGTTTATGTATGGGATGATATTTTATCATCTGTTCCTAGGTTTATTATTGACAGATTATTCAGGTTGAGGATCTGAATAGTAGATCTCTGTGGATCATTCTTTAGAATGACAATAATAAATCTAAACGGTCCATAATCTTGATAATTAACAAGGAACATTAATTATCTTATAAGATTAGTATGCAAGTTAAGTGATGATTAAGTTCTACTAATCATAGGTAAAGAGTTACCAACTTAATTGCATATGTGTATGTTATGGAACATAGCACAGGACTTGACCCATCGAAATAAACATATGGATTGTGTTATGTGTCATTGTTTATTTCGTTATGATTTTGGTTCTAAGTTTGAGATGTTTATCTTTTCCACATGAGGATAGGTTCAATAAATACTGTCTACCGCTGATTCCCGATAAGGGCTGCTATACGGACTTTATTTATGTTCTCTTGAATTGTGCGGGGAAAAGTTAATCATCAAGAAAACCGTATGTCCCTCATTAATTCACTTAGTGAGTGACGATATCTGTTTGGGCCCCTTGATGGAGATAGATTGTTTGCATGCAACTTTATACAATTATCTCTAGATCAAGAAACGTATAATCTGCAAGAATGACACATTCCTATCTTGGATTATACGATGATATCGTGTGAAATAAGAATCAAAATAGAGAAACATAATTGTTCTCTTATGCAGGATTGAAATTTTGTAGCTGTACACTATTTATGCGAATTGGGAATCATAACGTGTTGCTAGATACCGCTTATGATTATTGGAATTAAATAGCGATTTAATTCCATGTCCAACATAGCATAAATCCTCAAAGGGTCACACATAATAAGGTGTTTAACCACACGTGCATTAATTATTTATTTGCAACAGTTGGTTTTGCAAAATATGATAAGTTGATTAATTAATCGTATACCGTTATGGACCGTTATGATTAATTAAGTCAAATAGATCATATCGAAATAATTAAATGCATTGACTAATTCCATATTAATTATTAAATAGTTAATAATTAATAATAATCAACACATTAAATAAAATGAGCAAATTGGGCCTTAAATTAATTAGTTAATTTAATGCCAATTAGAAGGTGTAATAAAATGGAAGACTATTGGGCTCAACTTGACTTGAGGCCCAACCCATATATGGGGTAGGTAGGTGCGGCTAGGGCAAGGGGCATTTTTGTCCATGTAAATTTGGATGAGAGCTAGGTTGAGTGGCCTATATAAAGGGGTGTTCTTTGGGAGCAAACCCAAGCCTCCACACACCTCTCTCTCTCCTTCTCTCTTTGGCCGCACCTCACACCAAGGGAAGAAAAATTTCAGAATTTTTCATTCCCTTTCTCTCTTCCACACACCACCTAGCTCATGTGTTGAGCAAGCTTTTCCACTAAATTAATTGGAGAATTAAATAGAAAGGGAAAGCTTTGGAATTAGGCACAATTCTCTCAATTACTAGCATAATTGATTAGAGAAGGTGGTTAATTCCTTAGTGGACTCGAGGAGCACGGCGTGGAGGTTCTTGGAGAGCACGCCACCGACACCAACGCATTAGAACGAGCCTCTTGGTTGCGATACCAAGAGAGGTATACTTCCAATCCTTTTTCTCGTGTGTTTAAATAGCTTGTGTACTAGATCTTGTGTGTGCTATGTTTGCTTGGTTAATTAATTGGTAATTAGCATAAAAATGAAAATTAGCACACTTTCTAACAGTGGTATCAGCACATGGTCGTACTTAAGCTATTTTAACACTTAATTAAGAGAAATTGGCTAATTAACGGATTAGTAGAGATGATGCGTTTGTTTGCTGTCTGGAAATGGTATTTTCTGTGTTGTTTCGCATTTTTCTCTGTGATATGTCCTCTGGAAGATCTTTCCATCTACATGAAAGTTGTAGATCTGTGGATTGTGATTCTTTTGGCGTTGGATTCACATTTTTCTGAATTAGTATAGATTTACTGTGAATAAAATGGCGACAGTGCGCAGAACCAGTTTCTGCTTGCACTGTCCTGTTTGAATGGCTTGAAAGATTTATATTTTGAATATAAGTACCAGTGTTCTATGGCTAGAAATAAAGAGGACTTGAAGCTCTTTCTGAGCATGTATAACTTGTTGCATGACTCGGATTAATTAGTGGGTTTTCAAGTATGAAAAGGAAGATCTTGTCAGATCCAGTTTGTTGAGCAAATCGATTGTTCTAATAAACTGTACCAACTGAGAACTCCTTTAAAACTTCTGTTTAAATGGAGTTGTTCTATTTTGAGTTAGGATTCCAGGAAAATTAATTTCGTAATTTTTCGTGGAAGTTTGGACCTTCAACTAGGTTAAAACCTTTCGATTGACAGTCTGTTCCAGTACAGAATTTGTTGATTGTTTAGGCTGTAACTTAATATTATTGAACTGAACTTGGTTGTTTTCTTTTCATGAATGGATAGCCTGTAGTCTAAACAAGTTTTTCTATGTATATTGTATATATAAAAACTGGATAGAAGGTGGTCTAACAGACCAAATGGTTGAGAGGATAAGCTGAAAATCTCATAACGGTGTTTCGAGCACTTGTAAGAGATTTTTCATTTTTGATTCTCCCAGATGGTTTAAGATCTCTTCTTGAAATTTTTACTGGTAATCAAAATTATGATAAGGAGCTTAAGTAATTTATTTGAGAATTTTTGGAGACCGAAAACTGTTATTTTTGTTGGATTCCATTAGTTACGTTTTTTGGTAAATTACTGTTTTTCTAAGTATTCAAACTAGTTGAATTTAATTAGAAACCTCCTTGTTTGATCTCCTTTCTGTTATGGGATGTTGAAAGAACTTTCTAAATGAATTTAAACAAGTTTGGTTGTTTAAAATTGAGGATTTGTACACGGAATTTACTTATAGCAAACGATACGCAAAGATGCTTGAAAATCGTTAATTGGAAACAAAGTTCTTGTATGTGCTAACTTTGTTTTGTAGGTGGATAGTGGGTTTAGTATGGCTCAAGACTCAATGCCTTGTGGTTGTAAATGAATGCATGTGTGAATGTTTGTAATGCGGCCTTTGGTGCCATTAATTAATTTTGATTAATTTTTGATGTAACTTGTGAGGCTTGCATGCCCCTAAGGATAGGAAGGGAATAGGATGTTTTCACATGTATTTTGCACCTTTATTTTATATAGGATTTAGATCCTTATAGAATTTAGTGGGAGGGCAAGGATTAGATTAGTTTTGCTCCATGGACGATGTGGCGAAACTAATGCAAGCGGGAGCCATACAAACCCACAACTATGAGATGCTTATATGTGATTGCTTGTGATTGCTATGAATTGTCATAGGCTAGGTATGGGTGTATGCTTACATGACCACCATACAAGTGTCACTTAATTGATTGTCCCATACAAAACATGATTAAGTTAAATCGCCCTCCTTCTCTCTATCCCCTTCTAACGTGTATGATCGTTCATTGATGCATTCTCGCCGACGCGGGACATCGTGTTCCATCATCCGTGTCGGGGTGTAAATCGGATTTACTAGGAGCAAATAGAGAAAGGTTACTTAACGATGTTTTCTAATCGGATTGGGCATCGGGGCAAAGTTTGTGGATATACATGTGATATTTCACAAACCAAGAATCATATGGAATGATTGGTTGGAGAACCTACCTTATCTAGTTGTTTTGGTGTCACGCCGACGCTAGCACCATCACAACGAAAATAGGGATCTTGGAAAACCTACTATATTAGGGACATTAAATAAATATAGTGGGAGTTTTATTTGTTATAAATAAAACAATTGCATAAACTAAATGACCGTAAATTGATTTTGTTATAGATGTTAAAATTGTTAATTTTGTTGCGATCAATCTTTGAAAATGAACAAACTCGTTTCTAAAAGTATTTACTTAAAGAAGTAATACCGATTCCTAAGACACGATCTTAGTGAAGAGAAATTTGAGTATGTCAATTCCCAAAACTTTCCTCAAACTACCCGAACGTAGCAACGCGATGATTGATTGACTTTTGGCGAAAAGTTATTCAATAAAGCGTATGCTTAATATCCTCATTTGAAATTTCTAGACCTTTGAATTAGCGAATTCATATGGACTAAAATTAACTCGTACGTTCTCATCCGCTTACTCAAAAAAGTGTTCTTGGAGAAAGTAGATATTAACTCCATCATTTATGATTGAGTATAAAGAATATGAGTTGACCAAGAGATTATTCTTTTAAAAAGAAGTTATATGAATGTTTCATTGGCTTACAAATCGAAAGATTTAAGTAGCTAATTGATGACTAGAGATATTAATCTCCGATATCAAGGATTGTTGATATTGTCATTCGATCTCTTTGGAATTATGAAGGATATAATATTACCTTTTTCGCACGCTTGTTAATGCAAAAAGGTGATTGGTTAAGTATTCAAGAAATACTTCACCAATGTATGAGTAGAAATTTCGAGACTCTCATTAATGACCATGTGTCACATGAGATGTTTCATTTGCCGTTTTATGGGAGGCATTTGAAAGGTTGTCCGAAGTACCATGATTGTGACGATTAGAAATATTCTAATCCTAAAGTGTATTTGTCGTTCAAACTATCTCATTATCTCTAATTTACACTAGTAACTTGATACTAGTTCATATGCTCGCATTTAACGAAATGTGTTGGCAATGAAGAATAAGAGAATGTTCGAGAAATATAAAGTAAACTCCGTATAGGAGATGACTTATTCATTTAAGTCATTACCATTGAATACGTAGAGTTATCTTTATTAAGAGTTTGTTTAGGAATTGAAGGTTGCATACCTTAATTCTAAAACCTCTCATAGCGTCTCCATTTCATATTTGATGATGGATAACTATGTTTAATAAAAGACAAGTTCTTTTATTATGAATTTGTTTATATGATTTCATGCATCTTGATGGAATTTGCTTGAAATAGATAAACAAGTTATGAATGACAAATAGGATGCGTAAGACTTGACATAAAGTATTTGACTTTCATGTTATATATAACCGCTTAGTCACATATATAAACGAGAATCGCATTATGAGAGTCTACGTAACGTAGAGCTCGAAATTTAATTCGATTTCAAATCGATTGATATGCGAATCATGTTTGTTAAATGACAAAAACGCCTTTAACCTACAAAGGTTTAAGGACAAGTGACTTGATTAGGACTTATACATATCGATGTATAAAGACCAATAAGTACTTGTGCAATGAAAGGTTGTTGATACTTTACTACTTAACCAACGATCATTGTAGATATTAACATATCTATTTGATAAGGTATAAGTATGAACCTTTTGACTAGTTCAAAGGAGTTCAAGTGTGAAGTTAAAAAGACCGTTCAAGAAAAAAAAGAAAAGTCTTACAATTAATCGTGGCAAATAAGTAGTTAAGTCATATGATTTGAAGTATTATCTAAAGAGTATGAAAATAGTTTCATAACTCACTCCATGAGGAACATTATGGAATAATGTGTCCAAGAATGGAGGTATCGAACAATATTTTGTATAGTTCGATCGATAATAAATCAAATTGACTTATTCGACTCGTATTAGGGAATTATGTTTGAGGACAATATTGTTTACACTGAATGGTGTTCCATCAAAGTCTATTGAGGAAGGTTTCTTACGAGATTTTGATCTCTAAGTATAATACTTCTCGAGATTTGGTGTTGAGAAGCTTATTTCAAGTATTGTGGACTTGTAAGCTTAAACCAAATAAGACACTATATATTTGTAGGATGCTTTATATTAAAAGGCACTACTTCCACGAATATGATAAGAACAAAGTAGTTGTTGCTAATCATAATGTAGTCTTGATGAATTGAAATTCTCAAGAAGAAGTAGTGGGAGTAAAGTGAGCATTAAAGGAGTTTATGCGTCACTACAAGAAGTACTCTTATGGGAAACTTGTCACTCCATACATGGTGCTTAGTGGGAGTTGAGCGGAACTTCATTCACAAGTTGTTTTGAAAAGAAGTTTAATAGTACGCTCCTTCCAATGAGGACTCAACCATCTCACGAGTTGATGATGTTCGAGAAACTCATGGAATATATGAGGAGTCAAGAACTCGTTCAACAAATCGTTGTAGAAGAAGTTCATGAACCTCAAGTACCAATCCTACAAAAGATCAACGAGAGTTGATTGCCTAAGCCGTTTGGTGCATTGGCTTCACGACATTCTCAAACTTAGCATATGAGAATCCGTTGATAAACAAGAAAAACGATGGAACGATCCGATTCCACATATATGGTTTGAATTCATATGATCTTTAAATAAAATCCATGTATAACAACAAGGTATAGACCTTGGTTGACGTTCATGAAGGAGCAATCCATCAAGAACGTTTTAGATCTTCAAAAAAAAAAGATCGACATGGATAACAAATCGACTATGTACAAAGCGCGGCTTCTCGCTTGTAGCTATGTCTAAGTCGATGACTAGTTGACTACGTACAAAGCACAACCTCTTGCTTGTGGCTATGTAAAAGTCAATAAAGATCATTCTAGCAATAGTTGTATTTCATATATATTGATATATGGAAAAACACATAAAACCGCCTTCTTCGTATGAATGAAGGATGATGTTGTGCATTTGACACAAATCGAGGTTTTATGTATTGCTAAAAACATACGCATGCTTCAAGGATCCATAAATGGATTAAAGCAAGTGTTGTGGAGATTGGAATAAAAGTTTCGACAAGGAAGTCAAGGAGTTGAACTTCGTCAAAAAGTATCTTGTATAAACAAGATATTCAGTGGGAGCATAATTGTATTACTTGTATTGTTCAAGATAACAATTCATTAAATTGGGAATAACATTAAGAAAATGAATATTGTCGAGATCTCTTTGGAGAATGCTTTCTCAAATGAGAACTTGGGCGAAGTCACCTAATCCTAGGAAACAAAATCTATAAAGATAGATTATGATGGATGTTAGGTTTGAGCAAATATGCATATATTGACGAAGTGTTCTAGAAACACGAAAGTTACACTCCAAGAAAGGATGTCTAACTATACGTCACATGGCATGACTTGAGTGTTTTAACTCGGTCTATTGCAACTCGATTCGAGAAAGTGCATGAAATAGTTCAAGCATTCCTTCATTATGAGTTTCATTGTGTAGGCCATATTTATGCATATGCCCCAATGTGTAGTATCCAAAAGATATGACAAACAGTTGTCAAATGGATACAAGAGAAACACATTTGGACGATAGTCAAGGATATCCTCGAGTACCTTATGAGAAAGAGTGATATAATGTTTCATCTCTTAAGATGAAAGAGAGCTCGTGTAAATTAATTACACTAATGCTAGTTTTTCCAAAGATTGATATAATCACAGTTGAACTACGTATTTTGCTAAAAGGTGGTGTTGTAAATTTAGAAGGTGTTCTAAATGGAATATTACAACCGTTTCCGTCACCAAAGCAAAATACATAGCAACTTGTGAAGCAATAAAAGAAGTTTATTTCGGATCGATTTCTTAGTTGAGTTATTATGGTTCTAAGCATCTCGAACCATAACTTACTCCTAAGAGCCCAATGTTACATTGGAGATTCAAATATGATCTATAACGATATCACTTGATATCATATGATGGTGATCAAGAATATATATAGGAGTATATATATATATAGTCGAACAATTTTTGGATAGGTTCGCGAACACAGTGAACACTCTAGCACGACCTCTACCTTGAGCAGTATACGAGATGCTTTTATGCATCCATACGTGGTGGACGTATGAGTAACTAGCTATAAGCGTATTATTTATTTTGAGGTCCGAGACATGTATATATGTAGATATATGACATTGTTCTCAATTCTTCGTTGGCTAGAAGTCACTACTGATTGACTCTAGGCCAAGTGGGAGATTGTTAGAGTTATGTCCTAGAAGTCAATAATTTAATGACTTAATTATTAGTTTATGTATGGGATGATATTTTATCATCTGTTCCTAGGTTTATTATTGACAGATTATTCAGGTTGAGGATCTGAATAGTAGATCTCTGTGGATCATTCTTTAGAATGACAATAATAAATCTAAACGGTCCATAATCTTGATAATTAACAAGGAACATTAATTATCTTATAAGATTAGTATGCAAGTTAAGTGATGATTAAGTTCTACTAATCATAGGTAAAGAGTTACCAACTTAATTGCATATGTGTATGTTATGGAACATAGCACAGGACTTGACCCATCGAAATAAACATATGGATTGTGTTATGTGTCATTGTTTATTTCGTTATGATTTTGGTTCTAAGTTTGAGATGTTTATCTTTTCCACATGAGGATAGGTTCAATAAATACTGTCTACCGCTGATTCCCGATAAGGGCTGCTATACGGACTTTATTTATGTTCTCTTGAATTGTGCGGGGAAAAGTTAATCATCAAGAAAACCGTATGTCCCTCATTAATTCACTTAGTGAGTGACGATATCTGTTTGGGCCCCTTGATGGAGATAGATTGTTTGCATGCAACTTTATACAATTATCTCTAGATCAAGAAACGTATAATCTGCAAGAATGACACATTCCTATCTTGGATTATACGATGATATCGTGTGACATAAGAATCAAAATAGAGAAACATAATTGTTCTCTTATGCAGGATTGAAATTTTGTAGCTGTACACTATTTATGCGAATTGGGAATCATAACGTGTTGCTAGATACCGCTTATGATTATTGGAATTAAATAGCGATTTAATTCCATGTCCAACATAGCATAAATCCTCAAAGGGTCACACATAATAAGGTGTTTAACCACACGTGCATTAATTATTTATTTGCAACAGTTGGTTTTGCAAAATATGATAAGTTGATTAATTAATCGTATACCGTTATGGACCGTTATGATTAATTAAGTCAAATAGATCATATCGAAATAATTAAATGCATTGACTAATTCCATATTAATTATTAAATAGTTAATAATTAATAATAATCAACACATTAAATAAAATGAGCAAATTGGGCCTTAAATTAATTAGTTAATTTAATGCCAATTAGAAGGTGTAATAAAATGGAAGACTATTGGGCTCAACTTGACTTGAGGCCCAACCCATATATGGGGTAGGTAGGTGCGGCTAGGGCAAGGGGCATTTTTGTCCATGTAAATTTGGATGAGAGCTAGGTTGAGTGGCCTATATAAAGGGGTGTTCTTTGGGAGCAAACCCAAGCCTCCACACACCTCTCTCTCTCCTTCTCTCTTTGGCCGCACCTCACACCAAGGGAAGAAAAATTTCAGAATTTTTCATTCCCTTTCTCTCTTCCACACACCACCTAGCTCATGTGTTGAGCAAGCTTTTCCACTAAATTAATTGGAGAATTAAATAGAAAGGGAAAGCTTTGGAATTAGGCACAATTCTCTCAATTACTAGCATAATTGATTAGAGAAGGTGGTTAATTCCTTAGTGGACTCGAGGAGCACGGCGTGGAGGTTCTTGGAGAGCACGCCACCGACACCAACGCATTAGAACGAGCCTCTTGGTTGCGATACCAAGAGAGGTATACTTCCAATCCTTTTTCTCGTGTGTTTAAATAGCTTGTGTACTAGATCTTGTGTGTGCTATGTTTGCTTGGTTAATTAATTGGTAATTAGCATAAAAATGAAAATTAGCACACTTTCTAACATATCTTGCTCTTGAGTTTCGTCATTCTCCGCAATACGATCTTCTTGTTCGATTTCTTCAATTTCTTCATGTTGATTATCTTCATTTTGTAGACTTTCTTCACTTTCTTCTTGTGCTTCTTGACCTACAATATTTCTCAATTCTCTTCGAAACTCACTCGTTTCGATGTTAGTGACACAAGGATATATAAAATCACTTGGAAGAATTTTTTCAACATTATTGTCATTATAATTTACATAAAATGGTTCATTTTCAAAAAAACTAACATCTCTAGAAATGTAAAGTTTTTTATTTTTTGGGTCGTAACAATTGTATCCCTTTTTTTCGGAAGAATACCCGACAAAAATAGTTTTAATTGAAGTAAAATCGAGTTTGTCAATTCTTTGATTGTGCACAAAACATTTGCAACCAAAAACTCTTAAATGACTAATATCTAATTTTCTACCATAAAGAATTTCTAAAGGGCTTTTAAAATCCAAAATGGCACTTGGCAACCTATTTATCAAATAAGTTGCGGTTAAAACGGCATCCGACCAAAAAATTTTTGGAACATTATTTTGAAATAAAAGTGATCTAGTAACTTCTAAAAGATGACGATTTTTCCTTTCGGAAACACAGTTTTGTTGAGGGGTATAAACACAAGTAGTTTGATGTAAAATACCTTTTTGTTTAAGAAAATTAGAAAAACTTTGATTAACATATTCGGTACCATTATCCGTTCTCAAAATTTTTATTTTTTTTCAAATTGATTTTCAACAAAATTCAAGAAAGTTTGAAAATGTGAAAAAACTTCATTTTTACTTTTCATCAAATACAACCAAGTAATTTTTGAAAAATCATCAATAAAAATAACAAAATATCTATAATCGTTGTAAGAATTTACAGGGGCCGGACCCCAAACATCGGAATGAATAAGTTCAAAAAAATCATTACTTTTAGAGGTAGAAATAGGAAAAGGGGGTCTAGTATGTTTTGCAAGTTTACAAGTTTCGCAATTGCTACAATCTAAATTAGAGAAGTCAAAAATTTTGTTTAAAATTCTATCGGAAGGATGTCCAACACGCTTGTGCCAAAGTTTACTTAAATTTTCATATTTACTAGTTTTGAAAACAAATTTATTACTATTTAAAAAATAAAGACCGTTTTCAAGAAAACATTCACCAATTTTTTCTTTGGTGACTGAATCTTGGAAAATAACACCTTTTTCTTTGAAAATTATTTCGCAATTCAAATCTCTAGAGAGTTTACTAATAGACAACAAATTTACCGAACAATTTTCAACATAAAAAACATCTTGTAAAAAATTCTTTTGTAAAATGCTAATCATACCCCACCCTTTAATTTTAATTTTTTCATTATTTGCTACGGTAAAATATTGGTCACCACTAATTGGACGGTAATTTTTCAATAAATTTTGGTTTCCCGTCATATGGTCCGTTGCACCGGAATCAAGAACCCATTTGTTACTACTTTTTGGTGCGCTATTGGTAGAGAGACCTATTGCCAAACATTTATTTTTAATTGGTTTTTCTAAATTGGGGATACAAGTATTTAGTTCATTCACCAATTTTGGACTGGGTGTAGATCTCACCAAGTTTAAATCCTCAATTTTACAATTAGGTTTATTGGCATTAATAACATCCTCATGACTTGGGCGTACATCGGGTTCAAACCTTTTTGTTTTGGCACCATTTTCTTTTAAAGAATTTGAAAAATGAATTTTGGGATTATGGGCTGTACCGAGCCCATTAAGAGAAGATAAAATATTTGAACCTTCACAATCTGACGAGGAGATTAATTTTGTTAAAACCGCTTCGATCTGGTCTAGCCTGTCTTCCATCGAGCCAGCTTCTGATTCAGTCGAGTAGCTAAACATCTTCTTCTCCCCCTTTTGCCGAACCTCGTTCCTTCCGCTAGTGTCGCCGTCTCCCTTGATTTCGACTGCGCCTCCCCCTTTCTTCCTACCTGGTCTGAGACGGGGATGAAGGAGCGAGCATCTCTCCGCTACGTGATCCTTTTTGCACGAGTCGGAGCTGTTGGCAGCTTCCTTCCTTTCCCTCTTTCCATGGCAGGTGATGGGGTTTGGTTGGCCATTGACATCTCGGCATCGACTAGCAACACCTGATTGGTTTGTGCTCGGGAGACTGACGCGATCAGCAGAGAGAGTATTATTCTGAGGTTGGTCACGATTCGAATCAAGGTAACACTTTACGCCTTGTTGTTCTTGTTTCGCCAGTTTTGTTGCTGCGTCTTTTTCTTGCTCTATTTGGATTGAATTTTCTTTGGATTTGATGGCATATTTTTTATTGCCACTGTTGGGAAGGGCAACAATTTGTGCCCATGAAAGATTGCTTGTTTTTCTAACCGCAGTGAGGTTGGATGAAGGGGCCTCAATCGAGTGCTTCTCTCCTTGATCTTGTGCTGCTTGATTTGTTGTTTCAGACATGTTGAATTATTGGTAACAACAGAATTGAATTTAGCGGAAGTTTGAACTTTTATCTCTCTGATACCATGTCGAGTTTTGAGACAGAACGTAATTTATTTGGAACAGTAAAAACTTGTATTATTATTGATCGGATTAATTTTTACAGAGGTGTTACATCTCTTTTATAGACAAGGGATAACGGTAAAAAATCTAGCCGTTACCTAACGGTCAAAAAATAAAGCAGCTCATTAAATAAATAAAAAAGATGGAGGGCTTATTTGTAAATTAGCCAATGATGATACATAATCTGAGGCTATTAGATCCTTAATCACTTTTGTTTTCAACACCATTCCTTTCCTTTTTATATTTTTCCTTCCTTTCCATTCTTTTTTCCCAAAACCAAACACGCTGTTAAGGTCATATAATTGACTCGGCTCACTTGGTGTTTAGTCGGCAACGCAATTGTTCTTTTACATAGATGCGGCATCCCCTAATCTACTTCGATGGCCTCCACGGCTCCACCTCTTTGGCGAGACAATGCTTTCCTCTCTTATCCTCCTCCTTTCCTCTATTCCGGTAGAACTAGCTCATTTCTCTTTGAAGTGATGAGTGATCTTTAAATAGAGAGAGAAAACATATCTCTTATTCTCCTGAGCCTCTCTCTATTGCTTCATGGCGAGCGTGAGAAAACTGATCTCTGTACTGGAAAATCACCGCCCGCCTCTTCAAATGCCTTCGCCTCTTCTCCTGTACCAAGAAATCACTGCTGCTCTTCGGCCGCCCCCTCCTCTTCTCCTCTTCCGTTCCTTTCCAAATCATCGCTGCCCTCCTTAATCGCAGAAAATCAAGTGCTGCATAATCCTCCATGGAGACAAGGTTTTAATTGTTTATTCGAGAATTTGATTTGATTCTTTAGTTAGAAAATTTGCAACTGATTTTTTTTTACAAATTTCTTCGTTTGTTTGAGTTTAGATGGTGATAAAGCCACAAAATTTTCTCAGTTTTTTCTTGATTAGCAATGATTTTTGGGTAATTAAATATGTAATTATTTGCCATTGAAAAAGAAGGAAGGATATTTAGGAATTTAATGTGCTTGGAAAAGAAATTTTGTGGGTAATTTGTAGACGCGATATAAATTAATGAGATGACTTATTGGATACTTTGTCTGTCGTAGCGTAAAAAATGAAAGGATATTTTGTCTGCCATTTTTTAGCTTTGATTAAAATAGATACAATCATCTATAAAGAGTATAGATACAATCATCTACAAATAGTTCTCAACATTGTATGATTGTACGGTACCACACCTTTAGACATAGGATCGCTTCAGTGATTATCTGAGAATAAGTTGCTAATGCCAGCATAAATAAAATTTAATCCTGGAGCTCACTGTTTGATCGAAATAACTTGGGGGCCGTTTGGATCCCCATGGGATTTTGGGGAATTTCATCTTCCTACCATAAATTTATTATAAACAATCCAAACTCTTCACAAAATTACACACTTCCCAATAAATTTATTCCTAGGAATTGCAACTTCTTCAAATTCCTCAAATTCCTAAGCGATCCAAACGGCCCCTTGATTACTAGGTTTGATCAATGTTGAACGAATTAATATAATTGTAACATATATAATTAATTGGTTTTTCCTATCTTGGATTGCTACCAGCATGCCTCTTTAATGGCAACATCTTTTTTCAATTTCTATTGCAGGCACAACATTTGAAGCATCAAGAAATATGAGGTAGTTCATGCTAAAAAGATATCTAACATAGATAATTAGACCAAGTTGAAAGTACACACTAAATCATATAAGTTCATATTTGCTGGCTTCATACCGGTAGGCTTTTCATTGAAGGTAAGTCCTTTTTTTCAAATTAATATTTTAAGCAAAATAGAAGCTAACAATTTTTTATAATTTAACTGAAAATTTTTGTGGCTCTTTTCACCTATGTGTTGCTTGCGTAGATAATCTATCAAATAATTTATTTTTCTGCAGAAGTTCTCTAACCGCAGGTGCTCATTTCTGGCTCCACCAAAACGAACAACAATCTTAGCAGGAGCATTCTCCTGCATTAACAACAAAAACCTGGTACGTATGTAGACAAATCGCAAGTGTCAATCTAAATGGTGAGGACCAGAATCTATATGATTTTTTTAAGCTGTTTAAGTTAGACCAAGTTACTTAATAAAAAAAATAGTATTATGATTAATCATGTTGTACCATAAAATTAGTATGTGACCAAAAGCTATATGAGCCTAGCTGATTTTGGCATCAGTGATCAGTTTAGCTGCCAAAATTTATAAATAAAGAATATCTTCATAAAATTGTGAATGATTTATAGGCAAATCTAATTAAGTATCCCATCAAGTAACTTTTCGATTAGTAACGAATGAGTTGCTTATCAAACTAGCTAACGAAGTTGCTTCCATATTGTTTAATAATTTGGCTTAAAGAGAGTTCATCAATTTAGATCAATGGTGATGTGATAAAAACAATTACTTTTACCGGAGGTAAAGTTGATATAAAACAATTTCTTTTTCTTTAATAAATGTTAGATGTTTTGTGGATGTATGAGGGTTTGCGAATGAATTCAATTTATACCAATACTGATAGACCAACTATTGAATCTCTTAAAGATATGCTTCCACTAATAATCTCTTCAATTAATTACCAAGCATGATCATATGATGTGCTAAACACTTGCCTTGCAATCTAAACCTGCTACATGATTGCGCAATGGCAAGCTTGACTAAGGTTGAAAGCTTGAAATGGAACCCTTGGTCATGGTGGCCACTTAGAAAATATAATAAAGTAAAAGCGGATCATTATGGTGCAATTTTATGAAAAGGTCATTGAAGATAACACATTTTAAGGTATTATATTCATATTCTAATTTAACTTATTTAATTTGACTTTTAGTATTAATGTGAATGCGAGGTATAAGTTTGTTGTTACATAACACATTTTCGATTAGTAACAAATGAACTATGTGTAAAAATTTTACATAACTTAAAAGCCAACCTCCTACATGTAATAAGAATAATTGAATTATAACAAAGCTACTGAAAATTCCTTTATTGAGATAACATGGATATAATATTTTTTATTTGAGGACCATATATAATTGAATTACATAAACTAAGTTATTTATTTGTAAGTCAAATATCGAGCGAAGCTCGATTGTCCCCCCAGTAAAGAATTAAAGACAGTTAAAAAATATTAAAAAAGTTTTTTAGGTTTCGAAAATAATTCATTTTTATGTTTGGAAATGTCTTGAATAAAAATAGAATAACTTATTTTAACATAAGGATGGTGAATAAGGAATGATGAAAAATTGTTTATTCATAAATTAAGAAATGTTGTTTGGGTGGTTAGTTAAGAATAAGAACAAGAAAAAAATAAAAATAATAATTTGTTGTTGGATGGTTAATTTGCGGGGCTGATAAGGATCATCCCCGGTAACGCATTTTCTATTTTTTGAAATCATCCCTCTGGTCGCGCGCTTCTTTTTTCAGGAAATCTAGCGTACGTCGCTCTGTCTCTCTCCGTCTTCGCTCCGTTTCCCTCTCTCCCACGTACGCTCTCCCCCCCCCCCACCTCGCCAACCCTTCCCCCTCCCCCTCTCACACACTTCATAATCGTTGAAATTATTATTCATAAATGTTGAAGTTAATGTCGTAATTGTTGAAGTTAGCATATTTAAATGTTGAAGGTAATATCGTAATTGTTGAAGTTATATATATAATTGTTGAAGTTAATATCATAACTGTTGAACTTAATATATATAACTATTATAGTTATATAGAATTTTGCTATGGTGAGTTGCAACTCACAGGGGCTCTGGTGAGTCGCAATCCAGGCCGTTCAATCCGCTCCAAGATCCGTGCAGATCTGTTCGCGCAGGAATTATAAGTGCCATCGGCAAATATACCACCCCAGCCATCGCTGCTATGTGTTACAAATGTTCAGTTTAATAATAAGAAGTGTTCAGTTTAATAATAAGAAGTGTTCAGTTTAATGCGTCAGAATCGCGCTAGAGTCAGAGTCGCGCGTGGTCAAGAGGTGCGCTAGGAGGCAGGGGTAGAATCGGAAAAAGTTTTATTTGAACCGGATTGGTTCATTTCCAATTCTAATTTTTACATGTATTTTTTGTCCGGTTCGTGACCCCTTCGCTTGGTTTTTTTTCTTATAACAGTTGTATTTCTGTTGCAACTAACTGAACATTCATACTTATTAAACTGAACATTCGTACTTATTAAACTAAAAATTTATACTTAATAAAATAAACATGTTTGCTCATAACATTTATATTTTTTGTTGCAACTAACTGAACATTTCTACTAAATTAACTAAACATTTGTATTGACCAAACTGAACTTTTGGCAAAAAAAAAAATCAAAATGAACATATTTGGTCTAGCGAACACTTATAAAATAATGAACAATTCTACTACAAAGTGAACATTTGTACATATTAAAGTGAACATTTATAATAACTAACTGGACAAAAAATACGCGCTGGATGAGTAGAGATCAGAGCGCTAATTGAGGAACTGTGCAGCGCGATGGTTCGGATGGCACAAAGTGCGATGCGATGGCACTAATCAATTTCGCTGTTCGCGTCATGAGTCGCTGAGGGATTAAGAAGTTTCGTTCCATCAGTGAAAATCGCTCCGTTTCCTCTCTCTCTCTCTCTCTCTCTCTCTATTTCGTGCAAATCGGCTCCTTCTCTAAATCGAAAGAAATTTCCGCCTCCTCCTCTTGAAAACCCTAGAAATCGGAGCAGCTAATCGGAGCCACGTCTCGCTCTCTCTCTCACACTCTCTTCGAAATAGCAACTGAGCAACTAATCGAAGAACATATTGTCACGCCTGGATTGGAGAGCATCAACTGGATCGGAAAAATTAGTGGACTTCTCGCTCCTCCTCACGGTTCTCTCTCGCCCGCCTCACTGAGCAGGTTCTCTCTCTTTCTCTCTCTCCTTCTCTCTCTCTCTCTCCTCCTCACGGTTTATAAACTAGTACGCCTGAAGGCAATATGTATGTCAAATTAAACCGTAGAAGAGACGAGTAATGGATAGTGCAGAATTCATTCATTTCTGGTCCTTGCCTGAAGGCAATTCATTCATTTCTGGTCCTTGCCTGAAGGCAATTCATTCATTTCTGGTCCTTGCCGAAAAGGCTCTGTACAGAAGTAATGGACAGTGGAGAATAAAATATGGAATCTATAATTAGGATTTTGCATTAGTAGGTTGGCTTAGCAGATTTTGCATTTCTAGGTTAATTACCGTGCACAATTTTATCTTTGATTAGTTTCTGTTCATTATTCATTAGGAAATGTCAACTTGTGGGTCAATTTCTGGGTCAAGGAATGTTATCGAGGACGACGAGCAAGTTCAATTACGGACATGTTCTATCTCTAATGAATAATTTAGTTAGAGTTACTGGCTTTTAATGAATAATTTGAATGCCTCAGGGGGTTCTCCCTTATACAGGGTCCTGGATTCACAAAGTCATCACTGTATTCAGATTGTTTAGATTGTTTGCATAATAACTACACAGGGGGTTCTCCCTTACACAAGTCATCACTGTATTCTAATTTATACAATTTCTACACCGTTTATATACAACATGTATCTCAGTTTAATCTGTTTTTATTGTTTAATTAGGACCTTGGAAATGGAGATAAGTGAAGAATCGGATAGCGGCAATGAAGAAAATGTAACGAAATCTGTTTAGTTGTTAACTTGTTATTTAAATTTTATGTTCTGTTGTATGAGAATCTAGTTTTGTTGTACTGTTTCTATTTTTATTTTCATGATGTACTATTATGTACTAGTTTAGTTGATGATAAGAGTTTAGTTCAATGATAAGAGTTTAGTTCATGATGTACTATTATGTATGAGAATCTAGTTCTGTTGTACTGTTTCTGTTTAGTTTTTATTTTATGTTTCTGTTTTGATTCAATGATAAGAGTTTCTGTTTTTATTTTATGTTTCTGTTTTGATTCAATGATAAGAGTTTAGTTCTGTTTTCTGTTTAGTTGATGTACTAGTTTACTGTTTTTATTTTCTGTTTAGTTGATGTACTCTTTAGTTGTTTCATGGGTGCAATAATATTTCTGCAGCTGCAAAAATTTAACATTGAGGGGCCTCCAAGTAAAACAAACTGAGGCAGTTGTCAGATTCTCAGTAACATGGTTCCTTCTTTAATTACCTTTTGATGCTTGATTAGATATACAGTGCTAGTTTGTGTGTTGCTTGTCTAAAAGTTTGCTTTTTTGTAGATTGGTGACAATCTGGTACCGATATGGTTTTCCTGGTATAATTCAGGTGGGGTTTGTGCTTGTAACGGAGTTGGGAATGGCCACCGTGAAAACAAAACAACAGGAAAAATTCAGTCTATTCAATCCTCTGATTAATTTATTCTTTCTAGAGGAGTCTAAAAAAACTCTAGTGATTCTTGTTAGTTAGAAAATTCTATTAAATAACACCACACATATATCAACTAACAGAAAGAACATTTGAATATGCATAGGATCATACAATAACTCAATTGAATCTGCATATATCCGACCCCAATTAACTCAACAAGCCTTAACATAGGATCATACAATTTAATTGAAACAATAACATTTGAATCTGCACCGAATGTACAATTAAGCTCATGCTAAATAGTAAAAGAAGTACAATTAAAATAACTCAAAAGGGAAAATAAGAGCATCCATTACAACCTCATGCCAACATACATTACAGCTTGGTATCTACCTTCTAGTACTTCAAATGAGCATTCATTACAAGCTAACATACTACTTCAATTTGATACAAAATGAGCACGAATGTGTACAAAATGCTACTTCAACGCAACCAGTGCTCACATTTGAAGTTGCCATGAAATTAATTGAATAAAATCTGCACAAATAATGAAAGAGAAGATATTGGTGAGGAAGTACTCGAGTTAAATTGCACTAATGAGATAAAATCAAGGCTTGGGAGGTTAAATTACTACTTAATTTTTCAGCAAATTTGAGCTACTTAAATTGCACAAATTAAGGCTACTGGTCGAGTTCAAAAGAACTAAGTAGCCTTAAACGATTTTAGGTTAACACTTAAATCTGTTTAATGTCAGCAGTAAAATAATTGCTATTTGCTTATTGCACACTAAACTAACCTATTTAATTACATAGTAAAGACAATCTTATATAGATCCATATTTTTTTTTTACCTATTTAATGACACTAAACTAACCTTATTGCACACTGTCTCAAAAAGGCTCACTGTACCTTAAACCCTAGATCGAAATACCAGTACAGAGTGAAAATCAGAAAATAACAGTACAGAGGGAAAATACCAGCACAGAAGGAGAGATGAAAGAGATAGAACCTGTGCGATGCTCTCTGATCCAGTCGATGCCGCTCTCTAGCCGATGCTGCTCTGTTGCTAATCCAGGCGTGAGGAGCTCCGATTTAGGATTTCTGTTGTTGTTTCGAAGAGAGTGTGAGAGAGAGAGCAAGACGAAGAGGAGGAGCTCCGATCTAAGTTTCTGTTGCTCTCGAAGAGAGTATGAGCAAGACGAAGAGGAGAGCTCCGATGTAGGGTTTTCAGTTTCTCCCGAAGAGAATGTGAGAGAGAGATCGAGACATTCCAGCAGGAGCTCCGAATCTCCGATCTAGGATTTTCACGAGGAGGAAATTTTAAAGAGGAGGCGAAATAAAGAGAGAGAGAGAGGAGCAGATAGGCGAAATAAAGAGATTGAGGAAACGGAGCGATTTTCACTGATGGAACGGAACTTCTTAATCCCTCAGCGACTCATCGCGCGAACAGATCTGCACGGATCTTGAAGCGGATTGAACGGCCTGGAATGCGACTCACCAGAACCCCTGTGAGTTGCAACTCACTATAGCAAAATTCTAGTTATATATATTACCTTCAACAGTTACGATAATAACTTCAACATTTAAATATGTTAACTTCAACAGTTAGTATTCAGATTAGGACAATTACTTATATTACAGAGAGGAAGGGAGACGATGGAGATGGGAGTGAGAATCAACATAGAGTGTGTGTGTGTGTGTGTGAGGGGGGGGGGGGACAACATATGGTAATGAGTTAGTTGCAGTGTGTGGGAGAGAGAGCAGCATACGCGTCGCTAGGGATAGGCACTGGGATGAGTTAATTGTAGCGTACGCGTCGTTATCATCCCTGGATAATTAATGAGGGTACTGGATAACGCCGGAATGATGGGGATGATAGAATCTTAGGAATGGCCCTAAACAATTCCGGTTAGTTTGTTCCAATCTATTTCTAACATTTTGTTGAAACAAAAATAAGGACCCGAATAGCTAATTCCGCTTATTCTAAAATGTATTTGGCAACCTCTAGAATTAGCAATTTCGAATAAGACCTTATATTTCAAGTGTGAATGCATTGTGTTTGGTAGGGATTGAATAAGTCTTGTTCCGAATAAGGACTTATTCAACCGTTATTCCAATTCGATCAAATGGTGAAATTAGACCGGAATTAGAGGACAGAGGAGAGAGAAGAAAGAAGAGTGAGAAACTTATTCACACACCTTATAAAATGTGAATGCATGCATTCAAAATCAACGGTGAACATATGGTTCGATTGTTATGCGTCTTGCAATGAGACTATTTTTCTATACTAAAAAAAAATTTCTATACTCCAAAAAAAATTTTGGCATTTCTTTAGACATATATGAATGCAAAAATTCGGTTAAAACTTGGAAAAGCCTGCGTTTGAAGAAGTAGAATTAGATTTGTCATTTGTCAACTATTTTTGAAATAAGGGTACCTGCAGTCCGTGAAACAAATAGATTGCCTTTATCCTAAGCAGTTTGTTTTCGCATAATTTTATATAGTTGTTTAATCTTCGACCATCCGAGATAGAAAAAAAAAAAGTTTGGATGCACGGAATACAACAAATCGAGAATAATGCGTTCTTTTATTTTTTTTCTGAATGCAATTTATTATTAATTATGCAAATTAGAAAATTTTCAAATTAATTTTTAGTAAGCACAATATAGAAATCATTTGAATTATTCAAAATTTTGTATTATTATCACACGCTAGCTTGAATTATTTTCTTTCACAATTCAAATTAATCCGAGTTCATAACCACTCTTTTATAAATGTTATGCCAAATTTATTTCTCATTTATTAACCAAATTTCTTATTCTTATTCCTTATTCAAGGCTCATCCAAACACATACCGAAATTCCTTATGGGACCGTTTGAATCGCTTAGGAATTTGGGGAATAGCCTATTCCTAGGCATAAAGTATTGGAAAGTGTGTAACTTTGTGAAAAATTTAAATTGTTTATAATAAATTTATGCCTAGGAATAGGAAACTTTCCAAATTTCCACTTGATCCAAAGAGCCCATAAGTATTTACACAACACAGCGCCCTTTTACTTGAAATGGTAATTTTTTATCAAGAACGTCATTTTACTTTGTACTTGAGACCATACAGACACAATTTTCTCTGCTGACACTGTGAACGCGCCCTGATCTCAGCTTGAAACTGTTTCAATTTCACCACCAGATCCCATGAGAGGTGACTCGCAACTTGAGATCTAAAAAAGACCAATTGTCTTGTCATCTCATGCACTCCATCTAGAACAATTTTCTTTTCCCTACGAATACAATCATATGAATCTGATGTGGCTGAAAACGTGAAGTTGCCCGTGATATTCCTCGACCCTTCACCGAACAGATCACCTGGAAAAAGAAAACCAAATGATCAAGCATTGCTGATAATACTAGCATTACAAATAGGCATACATAGAAAGGTTTTACAAAGGATAGGAGCATGAAAATAGAAAGGGACCTCACCAGCAAATTTCAGACGAATTCCAATATAAGAAAATCTTAACCTCGCACATTGTGTTCCTCGACGTTAATGTTCACCTGCTCATAAAATTTATCAAGGAACAATTAACTTATTGAGAGGTTAAACCAAAAGAAAACTACATCAGTGTTTCGGCAAGAACTCTTGCTTGGTTACCAACACGGCAACACCGGCCTAGCCTATGTACCAGCTAAAAGAACTCAGAATAGTTATGCGTCTTGTAGTACTCATTCGAGTTAAATTTTCAGTACTGGGGAAGAGTTATTTGAGATTTAAGGCTCCGTTTGGATGGTGTGAGAATAAGAGGAATAAGGGAAGAAGTATTAGGAAGTGTGTAATTTTGTGAAGAGTTTGGATTGTTTATAATAAATTTGGGAGTAGAAAGAAGTTATTCTCTTATTCTTGCACCCATACAAACGGAACCTTAAGATAAATATATTCCTAGCTGCAACCATGGTTCAAAAAATCGGCTGAATCGGATCGGAATCGGCGGAGGCCGAACCGATTTTAGGTGGTTTGGGGCGGAATCGGGTCGACATCTTCAAAAACTGACATTAATGGTGGTTTTCAACAACGGATTAAGGAGAAGGGGTGTGGGGAACGCGACCTAAGGTGTCTAGAGACGAGAGAGACGCTTGAGAGCTCGGGAAAGGAGTAGGAGGAGGGTGGCGTCCCTCTGATGGGTTGTTCAGTGACCTTTTTTTTATTTAATGCGATGCAAAGCAATGGTGAGGTGACGGGAAATGGAAAGATGGGTCTGGGACTCTGGGGGAAGAAAGGTCCGAACTGGGCCTCTCCATTTGTGCATTTTTTAGACCTTGGACAGCTCAGATTTTTTTTGAATTGAAAAATAAATTTAAACAAAACTATGCTTGATTAAAAAAATGATCCAAAGTATAGAAAAATTGAAAATTTTTATTCTAAGATTCTAACTGAGACATTAAAGTGTTTTAACCAATGTTTGCGTATCAAAAAATTTTTATTAATAAAAAATATTTT
Organism: Rhynchospora pubera; assembly: GCA_028095005.1. Taxonomy (NCBI): domain Eukaryota; kingdom Viridiplantae; phylum Streptophyta; class Magnoliopsida; order Poales; family Cyperaceae; genus Rhynchospora; species Rhynchospora pubera. Next base: position 37,606 of record JAMFTS010000042.1, read on the forward strand.
AATTATTTTCAAAATTTTATTTTCTGAAAAGTTTGAAAGTATCACAATAGCTTCCATAATGATATAATTGTTATATTTTAATTAATTTTATACTACAATTGATGATATTTAGCTTACATTTGACAAAATACTTTTTTTCTATGTTTTTGTATTTTTTCTAAATTTTAATTGCATAAAATATGATTTTTGTTAAAAAAATCCGATTTTCCGATCTGATTCATCTGATTTTTCCGATTCACCCGATTTGACTCCTTGAATCAACAGCCCGATTCCGATTCCGATTTCGATTTTCAGAACCATGGCTGCAACCACCCACCTTGCCAGGAGATTCTAGCTCGATGGAGAATGAGTCAGGATGCCATGGGGTTTCTAAAGAACCAAGCAAAACCTGAAAATCAACAAAACAATTCACCGAATTAAAGAACAGAAAATAAAATATTCTTTAGGTGAGGTATGCCGTAAATTGAAAAGAGTAACAAGTTAAACTTCCCCGAATGAATAAGCTAGCACTTCATCAACTAATTAAACGTTTGCAAAACAAGATATTTGGAAAAACAACGAAAAACGCCACCCTACTAAACAATAAAAAAAAAAACAAAGAAAAAGGTATTCATGGGGTAAGATAGGCAGACAGATAATTAAGATCAGACAAGTGAAACAATCTGGAGAAGCACATATTTTAAATCTCTGGAGTGCCCATGACCCGCTATCCATAAGATTTCATTTCTGCAGTGCATAAGAAAATCATGAGATTGTCCAACTTTCGAAATCGAGATACACTAATTTAAAAAAAAAAACTAGGAAGCCACAGCAGTTTTAGAACACCAACCTTCATGAAGGAACTGATATATAGTAAGATTTCATTCTCGTAGTCGAAGATGCACAAATTGGAAAGGTCTTGCTTCAACTTTCTCAATCGCGCAAACTTTTGCTCGACTTCAGGATCTAGCTCAACAATCTGCAAAGTAATAACAATAAAAAATAATAAATAATAATAATAACTATTCATGAGTGTGAGAGAGATAGAGATGTTTCATATCATAGGGTTGGATTTCAATTGTAGAAAAGAGAAGGGACAACAACCTCAAATGGCAAACATAGTCTGCATTTGGCATCAACCACATCCCTCAAGCAACAGATTTTTCTATTTATGTGCCCGACTATTATTTCAAATTGATTGACATCTCGAGCTTTGCCCCCATCTTCATCCTGATATGAACTTGGAATCTTTTCCATTTCCACGATAAATGTTCTGTTAGTGCAATCAACTGTAATGGAATCATCCAGCATACAAGTCCTTTCTTTAACACCCTCATTCACCCCTGATCTACCTTCTTGCTGGACTTGAGAAGGCACCAACCAATCGGCATCCCAGGAAATCCCCAGGTCATGGTAAGACTCCAGGTGCAACATATGAGACCTCTGATCTGGGAACCTCTTTTCACAGACAAAGTAGTGCCAGTACTTAGGGCTGGTTTTCAATCCCCAAATATTCAATGCATCATGCAATCTGGTTGGTTCTAGTTCTAGGCAATGGTTCACAACATCATTGATTCTCATGCAAACAAAGAGGCCACTTTCGTTGGTTCCCCGAGCTAAATCAGAAAATTCCTTGGAAAGTTTGTCTTCATATTCTTCTTCAAATTTGGATAGGCTATTAGAACCAGGGAACATACAATAATGAGAGAGGGAGATTGGAAGAAAGCGAGTGAATTCCTGTGAAAACTGAGATTTTGACTCAGGTTCAGCATCCAACTCGATTATGGCTTCATGTTTAGCCTCGGATTCGGCTGTGGCTGCCCCTGTGCTGGTTCTGCTACAGGAGTGAACAGCATCTGCACATCCAATCACACTGTCTGCATCGTCTGTGTGTGCACCAGGTGGGTCTCCCTCCAGTGCTTCTCCACAGTCTATTGTCATGGGACCAAGATCAGTTACGCTGCTCGCATCGCTGCCACTACTTCCAAGCTCTGGAAGTGTAGTATACGATTTTTTTGTCAGGCGTCATCACATCACTGCCATCCTCGGATGTAGTTTTTTCTTGTAATCTACGATACAAGTGCTCCTCAGAGTTCTCTTCTCGGGAACTTTCCATTACATCACCCTGCAGTATAAGTTGCATAAAAATCTAATGTAAGGTCCTTGATCCTATGCACCAACACAATAAGGTTTGTCTAACCTAGCAGAAACATTCTGGTACAAATTTCTAATAGAACACCGGTCAGAGTCAGATCCACTACTGACAACTGACAACTATAGGCAAAATGTTTAGCAACCAAGCACATATAAGAGGGTAGCACCCAATAAGGCTCATATGTACACAAATTTTCATGTAATGCTGAGTCCAAATCCTCTTACCTTGTCAGCATCGTCTACTTCGACATCATGTCCTGACACTTACGCAAGCCCCACAGTCGTGAACATATACAATTTCATCTACAAGGGAATATCTGAAACATCAATATCTTATATATCTATAAAAAAGGAGAGGAAAAAAATTAAGTTTTTACAAAACTGAAATTACAAACCCGCAAGTAGGATCTCAAAAGTTGCAAAACATATGTACGGAGGTCAACAGCACAGAGCCGGCGGAGCTGAAGCTCGAAGAATTGCAGCTCACAAGTAAATTTGTTAAGTTCAAGATAGCGCTGCATCTTGTTGAAACACAACAATAAGTTACTGGATCAATAACAAGTGGCAAAACAAAGAAGTAAATAGGAAAAATAAATTGCTCAGGTATCTTGACTCAAACCTTATAATCATATTTAGTTCTCCGTCGCTTAGCAGGCTCCCTGGTAAAAAAAGCAATTGGAGACGGCACATCGTCGACACTAGCAGTGTTGGATTCACTTTTCGATGACAACTCATGAGACGACTTGTCATGAAGTGACGTCAGCCAGTGCCCCATGTTCCACATCTTCAAGCAAGAGGTAAGTGCAGCCAATTTCAAATTAGACTGCCCATGGACAGTTATGAGAAATTCTGAAAATGATGTTGCCTTTCTTTTCACCAGTAGAAGGATCTCAGAAGCTTCCACGGGCAATTTATTGATCGTGGGAAAATAAGGCGCTTGAAACAACCATAAGCCCATACGCTTCTCATCTAACTTGCATGGATTTAACTTTGCACCATCTAGAACAAAGTATTCAGAGCCAGCTGCAAAGGAAACTGCATTGCTGTCTCAGCTCCCTTCCAAATCTCCGTTTCGAGATGCTTGATCCTCAAGCACATTGTGGATCCCCACCACGAGCTTTATAAAACAGCGAAGATACTTCACCTCCATGAACCGGAAGGAGAGGGGGGAGCAACACAAAAGGGCTCTAAAAGAGGATGGTAGGATGTTTTTCGGGTCAAGGCGTGCAAGGATATCCTCAGAAGCCACAGAAATAAGCGCCCTCAAAGAGCCGTTATAGAGCAATGGAAATGACATCCTCTCTAGGGACCCTAACAACTCCTCAAATTTCATTTGTAATTTTGCCAGGAGCTTGGTCCTCGTAAAATCTAGGGCCAATGGCCATTCCAAATTAGCTAGGTGATCGGAATCAAAGAGACTGGCGTCCGCATAAGAGCATAGAAACTCAAAAAGTTTGGCCGCAGCACTGGCATCTATAGGTTTCCACAGTGTACTACGAAGGGAGTCGGCAAACGTCTGTTCCTTAGTCGGGTTCCGTTGAAGGAACGGCAAGGAAATATTGTGCTCGTTGATGAGGTGCAGAACAAGGGAATCATCATCTGGAAACAAACAAGGGCACTTGAGGATCGGGCAGATGTAGGCCTGCCATGCATTGTGCAATTTGAAAAACATCAGCGAATCTGAGAGCATATGATTACTTAACCCGGATGGATCAAGCTTGCTGCAGAAGTAGAGAAGATCACTTGCTGGCACCTTCAAGAATTCATCCTTTTCTCCAATGGCAAGCCGAGCAAAATTGATTTATAGGCCTCGAGAAAACAGGAGCACGAGGTAAACTAAAAAAAAAAAAAAAAAAAAGAACCTAATGATTGATACTTGATATGCTAAGGAAAGCTCTATATGGGCTTGAAAAATGCAAGATAAGTTGAAAAAGAACGACAAGGATGCAGTAATTAAACTTGTGTAGTAATTAGTTAGTTAATTATGTGTAAAGAACAAGATCTCGAATCAATAAAGACTCAAAAACTTGTAACTGTGTATAGACAGTTATGGCCGAAAAAAGGCCTATACTGAGACAATACTATTTATATTTATTCAAGCAATAGAACAAGTGATGCCGAATTTTTCAAATCTAATGACACTACATTCAGTTAAAAAAAAAAAATTCAACCGGTGTAATTTTAAGGTACGAGATTGTACTTGTACATGCAATACAGGAGAGGTACCCACCAAAGTTGTTATGTGACTGACAATAGGAATGGCCGGGGATTAAAAGGAAGCACAGACAGGAAAAGATGAGATGGCCAATAATTACTTGTCTCAGGAAGATAGTCACTATAATCTTCATCATCGCTCCATCGAAGCTTTTCCCCTTTTGATAGTAGGTACGAGGACTCCAAAACGCGGATTCTGTATAATAACTCGGCATCGAATGTTGATGGTGTTATCTTCATCATCGTTTCTCTCACAATCTCGCAAAACAGAAGATATGTATCAGGGTTTAGGCCTTTAATTTGTCTCTCGATCGGCTCGGACGTGCTTTTCTCTCTTTTTTGACCTTCCGGTTCTTCACAAGCTTTTTATATAGGGTGCGTTTGGATATAGGAAGAAACAAGAAGAAGAAGAAGAAAGAAGGAAAAAAAAATTATAAATAATTCAAACTCTTCACAAAATTACACACTTCCCAATACTTCTTTCCTTCTTCCCACACCTATCCGGAGGAAGCCATAGATTTTATTGTTTTAAGATCAAAGAAGCTGGGCTCACTTTAAAACGCCAAGCAATTTGTTTTAAAATTTGGGCCCAAATATATGTATGGTCTAAGCCTTAAAATTTCGGAGGTGATATACAGAATTCAATTCTAAAACATCTAAGCATTCAATCTCATTCTAATGGATGAATTCAGTTTTTGCTTGATGACATCATCAATCTGAAACTGGCGTCATCAATTTTCGTGCTGACGTCATAAAAAAAATTTCAAATTTTTTTTGCGCGCTAACGTCATCAAATAGACAAAATTTTTGTTCAGTTAGATGAGTCAAGGGATGGGTTAATTTGAGTTAACTGTTCAGTTTAATGCAATCGTAATATGAAGTTTTAAGTTTTTGTGTTTAATTAAACACATTAAGGGATGAATTTAAAGTGTTTATGTGTTCAGTTAGTTGTAGCAAAAATTTGATTTCGTAGTTTTTTGTGTTCAATTACACTAGTTAAGAGATAATTTAAGATTGTTTATGTGTTCAGTTATATGCATCCATAATTTGAACACTAATCATTTATTTAGAATAATATTCATTAAATCAACAAACTAAACAATTCTATTAATAATAACATCCATTAATAATAACACAAATCCTACACAGTTTTAACCACTACAAGCTAAAACAATTCATCAACTCCTCATTCGATTTCTTCTGCATAACTCTTTTCATCCTGTCATGTAATTCCTACACAAAACAAAATAAAATACAATTAAGACCATTTACTAATTAAGTGCTCTAATAATATCTATTTATTCCAGGTCGTGAAATTTAAAAAAAAATAACATAATGAAACAAGATGATCCCTTAGAAATACTAACATAATGCATATGATGACTAACTAATCCGTTAGGAAAACTAAACAATTAATTAGTATATCTGAACAACACTTAATGATAATTAACTTAATCCATAATTTCAATTAACTGAACACTAATGACAATGAAAGTAATAAATACCATGCATATTGTTGCAATTGATGTAATTAATCCCTAGATGCAATAAGAAAAACATATATGGATACTAACTGAATACTTGTACATCATGGTGATTCTACTACTCACCTAGATGTAATTTAAATATTTAATTGAACATATATGGACACTAACTAAACATTTATGAAGACTAACTGAACACTTGTACAACTGTGTCAGAAAATTATGTATGTCATTAATTAATGTAAATGATCCCTAGAAGCAATAAAAACAATATATATGCACACTAACTGAACACTTGTATAGTATGGTTATTCTCTTACTCAACTCTATTGTGAACGATGTGTGACTGTCCATATCAATTGATGTCATTCTTCCAAATAGCTCCAATTGCTACAATGAATCCCCGTTTCTTCAATCAAATAAAATTGAAATCAACCATTAGACAAAATACCATGAATTGATGAAGCAATTAAATAGAATCTGAGACAAGAGAACCAACAAAACCTAGGAATTTGACAAAAAATCCTAACTCAAGAATACAGATCTTGCAAGAAAATTCAACCGAAAGTAGATAAGACTATTAGAATTTATTATTAAATTAAATTACTCATCACTAGTATAAATCTGATTTACTGGTGGCGCTCATATTAGAAAAGCACTAGATCTAAGAGCAAGAGATTGATCTAGTTCGAAAATTAGAAAACCACCAGCAAATTCGAAAAGAAAAAATTACCTTTTGTAGTCTTTCAGTAGTGATTACAGCAAAGACACTAAGTGATCTCTCTCTCTCCATCGATTCGGAGAAGAGAGTCGACAGACTTAGAAGGGAAGAACGGTGAGGCTAGGGTTTCTCTCGTCGTTGATTCAGAGAGGAGAATAGAGGAGGCGATCTAATCTTGTCGGAGAAGAGAGAAGAAGCCATGGCGATCTGGTTGGAGCCTCGAAGACGTTTTGGAGCGACGCGAGAGGAGAGAGAACCCATGCGGCTAGAATTTTGAAGAGAGGAGATCTATTTATCGCAGGGATTTTTAATTTTGAATCCGAACCCGCTTCATATTACAGCGATGGGGAGACATGATGACATAATCAATTGGATGTTTGGATGCTTATTCACCGGATGCTAGATATCAATTACCTTAAAATTTAGATTCTATTTTCTGCAATTTCAAAAATCAAACGTATCAACTGCGACCGTTTTGAGGTTTTAATGGCTAATCTGAACCGTTCAATGTGTTCTCCATATTGAAATCTCATTGGAGACCAAATTTTACATTTTTTTATTTTATTTACTATTTTTTCAGATTTTTAAAAATCATAATTATTGAAGGGTCTAGATTTGTTTAGATTAAGAATTTTGTAAAATACCAAACAAATACTAAAAAAATTTAGAAAAAAATAAAAAATTTTGTCTCCAACGAGATTTCAATATGGAGAACATATTGACGATCTCATCCGTCTGTCGCGACTGATTTTAGCCTATCTCTTGCTTAAATGTCATTTACTAGTTTATATTATTATATTTATATTGATACAAATAAAATAAAATAATTTTCTCCGAACAAACTTAATTATTAATTAAAAATGCAACAAGAATACAAGATATTATATAGGAATGGTAGAATAAGTATAATCACGTATACTTAAACAATCATATCTACAAATTATTAATTTATACTTAGGCGTTTAATATTACTAGCAGCAATGCCCGCTTAATGTGCAGATAATTTTTTATTTGATATATTTCAAAAAAGTTTAAAACTTTTAGTATATATATATATTTTTTTTATGCGAACTTTTTTGGTTCGTAAAGAATTGCGCTACATCCAATGTGTGAAATTTTTTTAAATAATTTTGAACGCAAATAAAAAAAAACACTCGTATATTTTGTGGTTTTAATATCCGCTGTGCAATTTGGTCCACTTATGTTGTATTGTCCTTCGTCATGTACATCCTCTTCTGTTGTAGGTAGTTACATGACTTGTTCAACATATTTGTTACTGGTACATAAAACTGGAAAACAATTTGGGTGTTTGTTTCCAATGGAGTTCAAATTTATTTAGCACTTCTACAGTTAAACATGATTTTGATATGTGGAACACGTTAAGTATGACACCGCATTAAAATGTAAGCTTATAATCAGGAAAAAGAACTGTTAAGAGAACACCACCAAGCTCCAGAGAGAGAAGAAATTGCAAAACCAAATAAAGAACTTAACCAAACAATACGAAATGTAAAACAAAAAAAGTAAAAACAAATCACAAGATGCTTGATTCAGAATAACGTGCTCCAAATCTCCTGTAATTACAATCTACTCCAAACACCAAAAATAAAAATGCAAACGAAACCACGCAGTACCTTATAGGCCCATAATTGCTCTTGGTACTACCTATCATGTGTTTATGTAAACTTAGTCAGGAGTCGTTTTCTAATTATGTGAGTTCGTGTTTCCTGATAAAAACTTTAAATATTCTCCAAAAAAATAACTTTTCAATACCATATGAGCAAAATATGGATTGGTTTAGTAGATCTGTATATATATTTGTAAACTTAGTAAAAAAATTAGTATGTTGTCAAAGGAAAAGGTGCACTTAAAAATTGAAGAAAGATTACAAAGGTCAAGCTGCATAATACAACTGTATCTAATGCTTGCTCTAACCCAACAATGCAAGTATTTTTCGCAATGTTTTATGATTTCACCACAAAATATTGATGCATTTCCTTTCAAATTTCAAATACTTCCTGTATACATATAGAATTTCATTTCGGTGATAGGTTCTACATAAACCTACAAAAAGATCAATAAAATGTTTTCATATTTAATAAGATAAGTTAATGATATAAGAAATAAACCTCAATCAACATCTAGAGTTTAAATATTCTCAGTTTTCTGCTCTTTTCACTGTCCCACTATTTCTTCCTAAATTCCATCTCCCCCTCCAGCTTCTCTCTCTCCCCCCTCCCCTTGTAAGTTGTAATTCCCATTTCCATAATTGAAATAGATTCATCATCAATTATGGGAATTAGAAGGGAAAAAATAACAAATGAAATCTGGCAAAAAAAAAAATAGTTCCAGTGTGTTAACAGTTAGTTAATTTTTCGATTAGACAGCATAACAATCCGGATTCGCTGTTACGCGACACATGCTGTAGCGCACGTACGAGCCGTCTGATCTTGATCGGACGGTTCATTTTTTACGGGCCTATCAATCTAGGTTGCATGCACGGAGCTTCCTTGTCCATTAGATCTTAATCAGACGGCTAGAGTGGCGCGCTACACCATATGTCGCGCGCCACAGGATTTCATTTCGACAGAATAATGATTCGATTAAGATTAAGGCACCAGCTATCTCTTTTGTGACAGGTGACACAATGCCGACACTTAACAACCAATCTTGCATGTCTTGTTTCGAGCCCATTTCTTCATCATTTGAAGTGCCTTGAGAATTTGAGCCTGTAATAGCTTCTGGCACATTTTCACTGCTAGTTGCACCATCTCCTTGCCTTTACTCTGCACATGTCACAAAAATATATAACCAACAATTTAGGAAACACTGATATTGCAATAATTAAATTGACAATATGTAGTTGTCCAATTTTGTTGAAACTTGGATAATTTATTTTTCATTGGGTATCTGACAATGGATTATTATATTTTATATGCGACTAAAAATGAAAATGCCAGAATATTTTATATTGGTAATATATTTTTGTGATAAGATCCAAAAAAAAATTATTAGATGTAGTGCTTATAAATATTCAGAATTTTGTTTCAAAGGCTTGTCCAAGATCATTAGGTGAACTTCAACTCAACAAGAACAGCTGAAATTAAGTACCAGACTTAGTGGCTCCATGTACCACTGTACCAGTAACACCAGTACCAAATCTGCAACTGAAAATAAAGGATTAAATTTTCATTGATCCTATGATCTATTTAAAGGAGTCTTGTTTAAAGCCAAGGTAGAGGGTTCTTTGTACCTTCTATCAGATTTTTTCTTAGAACATTGTCATTGACAAATGAGAAGCTTTTTGATGGATTGATAGAGATGTCAATGTCTTCTAAGAGTGGATGACGACCTTTTAAAAGTGCAAGCTCAACTGCTGACAACCACTGTATGAAAAATGAGAAAAAGAATTTAACATATTCAATAGTACAGTTACTTTTAAATAATGCTTGTGACCTTGCACCAGTGAACAGACCATGGCAGGTACAATAATTCAATGTGCTTTACCAACAAGCGGAGAAACAACTAAATGTTCATTATGACTAAAAAGCATGTTCACCTAAACAAATAAAATTCCAGTACCAAAATGAACAAAACGAAGCATGTCCAAACTCACATTATTTAAAGAACTGTCAGTAACAAGTACCAACAACCAAAATTAACAATTTCATATAATCCGTAATCTAAAAAGTACCTCAATGGCAAGTAGTTGGCACCACATAACAGCTGATTGGTCAATTCTCCGGTATATAAACAAGAGGGGTGGAGAAGACTTGTAAAAGGATTTTCTGAAATCTCAGCACGTGGTATGGAGAATACTGGTAACAGTCCCACTGTCACTCTGCAGGAAAATTAATTCTGTTATAAGAAATTAACGAATGACGTAAGAGATCCACATTAGGATGAAATTCAGAAGAAGCAGATATCTATAGCTTTCCTCTCCTCTTTGGCTTGCTCAATATGAGCATGTACGTAACAAACTGCTGACTCCACCTAGACATGAATAATTTAATCTCACTGATAACATTTCATTTCTTTTTCCTTTCTAGCCAGCATTAAGTGGGTTAGATGATTACACATGAGCACAAATCAGACTCCAAACAATTTATAATCACAAAAATGTGCAAGCACACACAGATACGCAAACATAAAAGAAGACAGACAAACAAAATGAAAAGTAGCTCGATAAAAAGGACTGGGTTTTTGACATTTTGGACCACCTGCTTTGTGTTAATTTTAGCATAGAATTCTTCAATAGAGTTGCAACCTTCGCTGGCGGTGATGATCTCCATTCACTTGCATCGTGGCTTTTTTCCTTCTCTTTCCTATCTCCTGATCTAACGCATTGGGAACGCAGCGGGCGAGGTAGGGTTTCGGACGGTTAAGCGAAGAGGAAGGAGAGGGGAAGAAGAGATGGGTCCCATTGTCGGAAGCGAGATTAGGACCCACCAAAATCTCTCCCCCAATTTTCGTTGTTCGTTATTAGGTTTTTTGTGAAGCAAGAGAATGATTCATAATACAGAGAAAAACTATTCCGAGCAGCTTCTTAGATGGAAAGGTATGAAACTTTGAATTAAATTAAAATTTCAAACGCGAGCAAATTTGTTTCATCTAAATTTCGAAGACGGAAAAAGACGAATGGGTGTGGTTGAAAAGACGTTAGCTTTTGGAAAAAAATAAAATAATGTCGGGAAAAAAATGGTTTAGCGGAGAATCGAACTGGATTCGAAGGAACATAGAGCGCTGGTTCAGTCCAGCGCACCAGCGCTCCAGACAAAAAATCTAGAGTTAATTACCTCTTCCATGGAAGATACCATCTGATCCACTTATCAGGTTTATGTTTTAACAATCAATGGTTAGATTATAAATTAAAAGACAATTAATGGTGTAGGTTGTTCAGACCAAGATTGTATCATGAGATGTTACATCATTTCATTGGTGCTTTTAATATAGTAAAGATAAGCTGATATCTGAAATTTAATATTGTACATCTGTATCCAGTACGCACACGGCACATCCCAATAAAACCGGAGCGGATACAATCATACAAACCCGCGTCCGTATCCGATAATAAAAATAAACCGAATCCAATCTCCTTTCTCTCAGTAAGCTCTCAACAAACGAAACAAACCACTTTTCCCTCACGCGTCGCTCTCTCTCACATCTCACATCTCACATCTCTCATTCCAAACCCACACCACCTATCTCCAATCTCCAATCCATCTCTCCAATGACTTCTCTCCATCTCCACCTCTCATCCCACCTCCAGGTATCTCCGCCCCGTTCGCTCTCCCTCCGGCGCCGCCGCTTGGCGCCGATCCGAGCCCTCTCGGTCCCCTCCACGGCGCTAACCCAAGACGACCTGAAGAAACTCGCCGCGATCAAGGCCGTGGAGTATGTCTCGAGTGGTATGGTGCTGGGTCTTGGCACGGGCTCCACGGCCGCCTTCGTCGTGGACGAAATTGGAGCGCTTTTGAAGTCTGGTAAGCTCACTGGGATTGTTGGGGTGCCCACTTCGAAGAGAACTTTTGAGCAGGCGCAATCTCTTGGGATCCCGCTTTCTACGCTCGATGAGCATCCTAGACTTGATCTCGCCATTGATGGAGCAGATGAGGTTATTCTTATTATTATTACCATTTTCTATTTAGTACGCATTTTGGGTTTTGTTGAAAAAAATTTTGGAGGGTTTAGCTTCGTTGATTGAGCAAAGTTTTAATGCTGAAGAGCTTGAGACTGACGTGTCAACTATTCCGTAAATGGAATGTAAATAAAATTGGTAGCTTTCTCTTTTTTTTTAGCAAACTTATTGTAGGTTTAGTTTGTCCAGAAATTCTGTAACTTTTCTTTGCATACAAAAAACTTGAGTTAGCATGTGAGAATTGAATGCCATTTGCACAATTTTTAATTTAACCAGTTGGCATGATATCAATTGGAATTGTTTAAATTATCTCAAAGTATGTTTATCAAAAGTGGAAGCAACAATTGTCAAGAAAATGAGGTTTGTCATTAATTATTATTACATACGCCCTTCATTTTATCCCTTCTTTTTTTATGTGTTAAGCCAATTTCCATATTCTGTTGGAACACTATATCTATATGGTTCTGAAATGCATTCAGGGGGGAATAAAAGATCAAAATGATGCTTATTCGTTGGAATTGATTCGTGGTTCGTGCAGGTTGATCCAAACCTTGACTTAGTAAAAGGCCGAGGTGGAGCCCTTCTCCGTGAGAAAATGGTGGAGGCTGCCTCTGACAAATTCGTAGTAGTAGTTGATGAAACCAAGCTGGTAACTGGCCTTGGAGGTAGTGGTCTTGCAATGCCTGTCGAGGTGGTGCAGTTCTGCTGGAAGTACAACCTAACAAGACTTCAAGACCTCTTCAAGGAGGAAGGGGTCGAGGCTAAGCTCAGACTAGATACTGATGGATCGCCATATGTGACAGATAATTCAAATTACATTGTGGATTTGTATTTCAAGACACCAATAAAAGATGCAGGGGCTGCTGGTAAGGAGATATCAGCTCTTGAGGGAGTTGTGGACCATGGGTTGTTCTTGGACATGGCGAGTGCTGTCATTATTGCAGGAAAAGATGGGGTCTCTGTGAAGAGCAAGTAAATTTCTTGTTTGAGTGAGGCGCAGGTCAAAGATTTTTTTCTAAAAGGTGTATATTTTGCTGTAATCCATGTGTAACAGGAAGCACGACAAGAGGTTCTTCTGTCATTCTTTAATAAATAATAAATTATGTTCCCCCCCCCCCCCCCCTCAAAATGTACATTTATGAGTCTCTCTGAATTTGATACTTGTACTGGTAATTGATGGAAGAGTACTCGGCCAGTGTGGTACTGAAAAAACTGCAAGGTTGTAATTGAGTTATAAGTAACGTTTGCAAAACTTACAAGATTCATTTTCCAAATAAGTCCGAATGTGAGGTAATTAATTCTCTAACATATCAAATTCAATTTCATTTCAGGTCTCTGCGTGCAATTGGCTCACTTTCTTCTTAGTGTATTATCAATAACTGTGCAATTTAACTGAAATAAACCATTGAAACCAAATAGGGGAACACAGTAAAATTACTAATTGTTTGTGTATTATCAATACCTGTGCAATTTAACTGAAATAAACATTGAAACCAAATAAAGGAACACAGTAAAATTACTGATTGTTAGGATGTTCACCTATGCTGAACCAATTCACTACTATCCCTGGTTTTGGATTGTTTTCCTTGCGTTTTTATTTGTATTGGTAAGAGTTGAGTGTCATACTTTTTTAATATACTTTTCTTCCTAATTTTTTTCATTTCTATCCTTTTTTGTAAAAATTGTGGGCGCACCACAGTGTAACAAGGTTACAAGGACCATTGGGAAAATTAATCTGATGGCCTACTACAGTGGAATACTTAATTTGGTGTGGAAGAGATTTTCCAGATGATGTTTTTTTGCAATCAATTCAAACAAGGTTAAAAGTATATTTAGAGGTATATTATTGGCATAGATAGCGTAACAAACAAGATTTCATTCAATTGGAGTATTGTCTGATTTTGATGCATCGAGGACTGTTAATTTTTGGGCCGCTCTTATATGATAAGTCACTTTAATGAACAGTGAGACACATCAAGATCTTGCCATCAAGTGTTCTCTCTTCATTTCATTTGGTATTATCTGTACCCATCAAGAATTACATCCATTCTTCGTGGAGGTAATGAACGTGCCAGAAAATGTATTAGCTTATTGACTGAACTTAAATTTTGATTCCAAGTATTTTTCGATTGGTAATCTGAGATATCTTGTAATACATACAAAACCGGGTATCTGCACAGGGAGGCACTTGTATAAAATTTTTGCTGCTCTATTTATTTGATTGAGCTTTGTACAAAAAGACACTTCTATCAATAAATGAATGGCAGCTGCAATACCACTAGTATAGTCCATGTATAGATCCATTGCAACCTTAACTTGGTAGTAGTAGCTGATGAAAAGAAAATTCTTTAGATTAGAATATAACTTTTAAACAAAAGAAACAATCACCGAAATATGGTGAAATCTGATTCAGTCATGGAATTCAGGACTGAACTGGTTAAATCAAGCAATATTTTGTAATTGTACACATTGGCATGTCAATAGAATGCGAAACTTTATATGGCTGAAGAATAACAAGGGATACAGAAATGGTACTCACCATTACCAGTTTGCTCCAGATGATTAGGTGGAGAAGGCATGGTATTATTTGAAATGGTAAAACCCAAAAAGGGGCAGTCCGCGCTCACTTTACCTGAAATTTATACCACAAGGTCATCTAATTATACTTTTCCTGGTACATTCTTTATATGGTTTGAGCAGTAGTGGCTGCTGGTATGTTCTAGTCAAGGCTGAACTTTAAATTAGATAAACCCATTTAATCAATAAAGCACATAGAACATAAACCAACAGACAGGGGAGATGAGGTTCAATGAATAAGACGCAAGTGCTACTATACTAAGCTCTTACACTCTTTAAAGCATGGTAGGTTAGACATATTCAAGAGATTGTTGTAGCCCTCATTGCACTCACAGCGGTGTTCGAAATCTGACATTTTGGTGCATGTTCCTTGACCGCAAAATGACCACAAGCATGCTAACACAAAAGTTAAAGATCAGAGAGAAGAGAGACATTAGTACATTACACTTCCAAATGATTGGGAATTAATTCATAGCAAGGACCAAAAAAAAAAAAAAAAAAAGGTTTTTGCTCCAACCCCAGTGCTGGCCATATATTAGACTGTTGGCTTATAGGGATCCAATAGTTTCCCCAATTAAGCATAAGACCCCAATAATACAATTCTAAGTTCAGAAAAATGCATTACTTATTGATTTCTTGTTTGTTTTTGTTTTAGTTGTGTGATAGAATACTTTATAAGCCTAAGAAGGAAAATAATTAATGAAAAGTATGAGAGCAAATTTTGGTCTAAGGTCCTACTTGCCTTTGAGGTTGTTCGCCTAAACTTGTAAAACAAAATAATAGAATATAAAGAAAAAATAAATAAATAAAACTTGTAACTGTTTGAAGTTAACAAGGTCATAATGTAATTACGTACGGTCAAAAAGAGAAGAATGAGGGATCGCTGGAAAAGTACTACTTGCTCGAGCAATTGAATCATTGTAACAAACTGAATCGTAGATACCTGACAAAATCAAACATGAGGTTCGCTTACGTTACAATCTGGTTGAGAAGCAAACCATTAGTGATTAGTTTGTGTTGTAGTATTGCTTAATATTTGTGTGATGTATATAAATAACATGTATGAGTTTTCGACTTTTTGTCGAAGTAGAGATATATAGCGATTTCATTTAGAAGACGGACATTGTTAAAATTCTCTTTTTCTCCGACAATATTTTCATTCTGAATATACAATAGTATAATTGACATGTTATGATGTGTACCAGCAAGCAGATACGTACTCATAATAAATAGTGATTGAAACATAAAATATTAATTTTTTTAATTCATCGATTATTAAATCGTAGCAAAACTATTAGTACTAAATGGCTCATTTACTACATTACTCTAATTTAAACCTTGTACCTTGCACGTATCACAACATTTTAAAAAATAACACCGGAGAAACAGAGTCTGTCTTTGAATTTGACATTTTGGTTTGATGTAATTTCACTTTATTAGGATACATCAAATTACGGAGATGACATTGACCGCATATTTTTTTTTAAAAAAAAATCAGAACTACTACAAGTTTTCCTCTTCATTTTATTTTTTGTTTATTTAAGGTTAAGGTTCTCTAGAGCTTTTAAGTAAAAGGTAATTTAGGTTTTCAAAAGTATAACTTTGTATCAAATATTCCAAATGGAATATATACGAAACCAAAGAAATATAAACTGATGACCCTGATAATCATTTTTAAAAGTTAATTTGAAGTAAAATTAATTAAGAATAAAAAATAAACTTATTGGAATACTATAGGAGTAAGAGTAACCAAATTTAGAAGGGATCCCTCCTGATTTCAATAAAGTTTATTATTTGGATAATCATTTACTTTATATCTGATATTACAATTGAGTCGTTTCCTCCTAATTTAAATTGGAGCAGACTGCAGCCTAAAAAAAATAAAAATAAAATAAAAAATATGCACCTACTTTTACTATATCCCGTCTTGGGAGATTTTGTTAGGCTAGTTTTTTTTTTTTTTTTTTTTTTGATACACTAGATAGGGCTATCTAGAAAAAGAAAGAAAAAGTAAAACAAAAAAGCAAAAGTAAAAAAAAAAAGTAGCTAAAAAAAAAATGTAAGGAAAAGGGACCTCCCAATGATCTATTCATCTCAAGTGCAAGTCAACTTGTTGTAGGCCAGTGAGATTGAGACAGTATAGTTCAACAACCATATCAAATTTTTATAAGATTAAGATGTCGCTTTCTTTCTAACCGTGCCGCAGATACACAAGTCACAAGCTGACCTACTCTTATCTCCCATATTGCACTTGTTAACAAGAGCTAAATAACAATTTCACGATTGCGAAATGACTAAATGTTTATTTAATTGTGCAGTGTACCTAAAAATTCAGAATTATTTCGTGGAATGGTAATATTGTTTTAATTTCCATCAGAAAGATCGTCCTCTAATTAAAGACCTTTAGTGATAGTGCACAGACCTTAAGCCTTTTAACTTATTTCGAACAAATTTGTGCACTATTAAGAAAGGAGGTAGATTAAAAAAAATAATGGGAGGAATGTGTAACTTACATTGAGGAATTACACAAGGAAGAAAAGCAAATTGATCGTCGGACCAAAATCGAGTCCAGCCGGGATCACACTCGCACTCGAAACCGAATCTTGACCCTCGAGCAACCTTACATGTGCCTTTTCCACATGCCATGCTATTACATACACCATCTTAATCAAAACAAATAGGATCTCTCAGTTTTTATGCATGTGCACAGCCGTGTGCTTGAGATACAGATAAGAAGAGAGAAAGCTAAAAGGGTACCAAGATAAGGAGATAATAGGTCTGCTTTGACACCTTGCATTATCCATGAAAGAGAATTTGTTCCTTGAAGTAGTAGAAGATAAACTACTAACAAGCGCATCTGTTCCTCCAGACAAGGGAGAGAGAAAGGTGGAGAGAGATAGAGAGGAAGGTATGCTAGCTACTAGAATTATAGCGTGGGAAGAGTTCTGGAGTGTTTTGTAGAAATTTTCTAGTTTCTCTTTATAATATTTTTTAGTTAAAATATTTTTTCTTGACCCACCGGTGCACAACAATCTATGGGCGGTGGCCACTTGAAGATATGAAACATAACAAATATACCAAGCTAAGCTGAAACAGATTGTATTACTATTTTGCAGATTAAATCGATTTCTACACCAAAAAAAAAATCAGAAATGATAACTGTCATCTGCAATTTTGTCAATCCTTATCATCGCTGAACACAAATTGGACACATAAAATAAATAAGGTAAACATATAAACTATCAAAATGAACACTTACAAAAACATAATTTATGTGTCCATTTTCTGTTTAGCGATGACAAACGATGGTTATACCACTTGTCTAATAAAAAAAAACATACTTTACGTTGATTATGCCACTTTTACTATTTCTGTTTTTTTTAAAAAAAAAAAATACCCTGCCAGCAGTTAAGTCAAGATTTTTGTCTTGTCCATTAATATTTTGAAATTACGAGAACAATATAATTTTCATCAATAATGTTGAAAATCATATATTTATGAGAATTATTAAAATTTAGTAGATGAGGTGAACTATCAATATGCAACTGAACTTTATACCCAAGTTTATTATTCATAAACTCCCAATTCTGTTTATATAAATTACCAATTTTTATTTTGTAAAAAAAAATTATAATTTATTTTATAGAAATCTAATTTTGGGAAAAGATTACGTGACATTTATCCCCATCACAAAATCCGTTTTGCCCCTACATTAACCATTTGATACACAGATACAGTAATACACTGTCTTAATGTTGCGAGGTTCAGCAAATCAGCATTTAGTCAATATCATGACTTCAGAACAGAAGGTAGTAGTACTACGTGGGTTCTCCTGAAATGAAACTTACACACAGGAGTCAATCAAGTGGATATGGCAGTTCACTGGTAACTTGTTTGACTAAAACAGGTCTCCTCATCACTATCTAACACTTTGATGAAGGATTAAAAAAAGATTAATGAGACTTGAATTCAATTTCCTCTGGAAAAATAGCAGAGTCACTTAGTGTTGGACTCCCACATTCAATTTCCTTTCTATCTCTCAATGCTGCACTTGAATTGAATTATCAATTATCAAATTAAAGACAGGCTTATAGCACACAAATAATACGTGTTTACATATAAGATTACGTTATTTGCATACTTTTTCATCCCTAATTTCAGTTGTAAGAAATGTCTAGTTAAATGTGGAGTGGCTCCATCTCCAATTTTATCTCGATACTAGATAAGTACATATGCGCTTTTAAAATTTTATAAGTCGTTTTTGTGTAGAAAAGACAGTTAACTTCATTGGGAAAAAAAAAAAGGTATGGCTTAGTTTGGAAATAAGAACATCCGCCAGTTCTGGCCCATAAATGTGTAATTGGACCAAGATTTGTGATAGGATACAAATACTGTTATTTGCGTTCAATCCGCTTCCATTTTATTTCAACCGATTCAAAAGGGACAATTGGGCCTTGAAGCCTAGTTTTTCTTATTATTATCTAGCTTACAATAGATTTAGTTGATGCCTAATATACAATCTACAGATACCATTTACTGAAAAACTTTATCAAGCTCTAAAATTAAAATCATATAAAAGAACAACTGCTTTTTTTTATATATAATTTTGAATGTTTTCCGTACGCTAGACATCTTGCATTCCAATGATATATTAATATATAGAAGGATATGCTGGAAAGAGCTGGTCTAAAGTTGAACTCCTCTTGCCTGGTCCAAAACCAGATGCAATGCTGACCAACTTGCAACAAAAATATATTACTCAATTTTTACATGAACAATATTCCTCATCGAATATTACTTAACAAATATGTTTGGATACCCACTAAAATAAAAAAGAAATAATTAGACAGTCATAGTACTTTGTTTCGTTAGAATGTTCCTATAATCTTAATTTCTTTTTTGTTTTGACTTTGGAATTGTGCTTTCTCATAAAATAAATCTGTCCATCTAACAAAAGCCCAGCTGCGAACAGGTTTCGTTAAATAAAACTTTGTTGAAGCAAATAAAATCTTATTTCAACCATATGAAAATTATAAAAATTGATTTAAACACCTTGTGCTCAATTATAACTCTTCCAGACATACGTGTCAATACTTATTGAACCATTTGTTTTGCAAATGTGATTGAATAGTAGGTGCTATTGTGCTCTTTTCAGCACTGGAAAGAAAAAAGAAAAAAGGGAAGCAAACCACTTGATTCACATTGCAGTAAATATGACAAAAGTTTTTGCTGTCAATACCACGAAACTTCAATAACAAAAAAAGCTACAAAAAAAATTAAATAAATAAATCACAACACTTTAGCCGAGAATCCAATCACTTAAAAATTTTAAATCATTTACATAATCAAAACCACTAAACTGATTACTCATTAGCACTCAAATTTACATAATCACGCGGAGGTCAAATTTCCAGCACGACACTACAATCATTAGCAATCAAATTTGGGGAGAACAGTATTACTCCTCTCCTTGAAACTCTTCGCAAGCCAAATTGCTGTTTCTCTAGGTGATACCTTAGCAGGTCCAAATGGCCCCAGTAGAACACCCAATTCCTCATACCTCTCCTGTTGCAAGAGCTGTGCACTAAACTCAAGCAGGCCCTCCAATGCCTCAGCTCTCTGCTTGTACGATGATGGATCGAATCTATTTACATGTCTCATATCTGATAAGGATGGATTCGGGTCTGAGAACACACTAAAATCCTCTCTTTCTTCTGAACAGAAGACCTGGAAGTGGAACTCGATACCTTTAGACTGATGACAGGTTGAATTTGGATTGTGTTTAGTTAAATGTACTGTGGATTCAGCATTGTCTAATCCAAAATTAACATCTAAGATTCTAGCCAAATCAAGCAAGTAGAATCTTTAAAAGTCAAGTTTCATATTCTACCAGTACCAGTGGCAGGTAAGTTAGGTCCATTACCTTTGCAGTTAGCACAGGTACACAGCACAAAAGGCAGAAATATCAATGGTTCTAAAGTAGTTAATAAAATAAAAATTAATAAGGGACATAATATTGGTACGGCACCCACAGTTTCCATGACAAATACAAACTAAAACATCAGCTTTCCTTTCAATACCTGAACAGTGCACCTGTCCTTGGTAATGGAGCAGTTATCAAGGTCAGATTGGGAACCTGAACCCGGCAAGGGCAACTGGGTGCTGGATTTGAAGGAAAGAAATGGATCTTCTTCATAAGAAGGAAGATCGAACTCAGCTATGCAATCCATGATAGGCGAGTTGACTGACACGTCAGGGGATTTGATGTGTTGCAGGATTGAAGCCACTCGTGTAGTTCGTGGTTGGTGCGGTTTTGACATCTCAACAGGGAGAGAAGGCCTCCGAGCAGGAGTGGCAAGTTGTTGCATAGGGATTGTGTTCCTTTGAGTGGGTGTACTTGCTCTACGTACAGGCGTATTGCTCCTTTGAGTTGGTGTACTAGCTCTACGTACAGGTGTTGTGCTTCTTTGTATGGGTGGACCAGCTCTAAGCAAAGGTGTCGAGCTTCTTCGAGTGGGTGTACTAGCTCTATGTACTGGTGTGGGGGTTCTTGGTGCAGGCTGTGGCACAGGTTCAACCTACAAGTATAAGATAAAAGAAAAAATCTCATGCATACGATACTTGAACTACTAGTAAGTAGTAATTTTGCGGCAAGAAGGGTTTTTATGCAAATTAAACCTAATTCACAAATAGCAAGGAGTAATACACTAGTAACATTTCACATAAATACTCTTGGTATGTTTGCATACATCCTTCTCCTGGAACCAAAGGTGAAGTAAAATTAACTATTAAACTTACCAGCTTCTGAACAAGTGCCAAATTAAATTTGCTTGGCTGCAACTATATTGTTATCTTTCTAATTTTATTCTTGTTTAATTTTTCCATCACAGACAAAAGTAAAAAGTTCATTCAAATAAAAATCCATCATTTTAACAACAAAAGTATACCGTTACCATAACCTAACCTAACCAGCCAGTTGGGAAGTTTCAGATATTAGAAATGTTTAATGCACTCACTATTTCCAAGAAATATATATAATGTCAATTAATAATATAGTTACAAGGTAACCTCTTTAGGAGCTGTCCTTCCATGAAAGGTTCTTGAAGGCTGGAGGCGTCTTTTTGGGGAAGTGAAACTTTTTGCACGAGAATATACAGGGCTCATCAGCTTTGTGCCACTTGGAAGCCTGTCATTGGCAATTTTTTCCCCTTCTACTTGATTACTTTCCTCTGATACCTCTTTTATCTCAACCTCAGAAAAATCAACATCATCTATTTCAGTATAAGGTTCTAAAATTCTTTCACCTCCGTCGATCTTCCTTCTTGGTTTATCCTCACAATTAAAGTGCTCTTCATCATAAGGATTGGTATGATCTGTGCTGGAACTGACTGGGCAAGGTTTGAGGCAAACTTGGAGCAGGTACGGCTGGAGATGAGGGTGCATGAGCAATTGGCTGGCCTGAAAACAAAGAATAGCTAATTAGCTACTTTATATATCATTTACTTCTTTCTACTGGAAGAAAACAGAAGGATCTCATAGCTTCTCTAGAGCATGAAAAGATATCATAGATATCCCTCATCTCTTTTTGAAGTACCCCAGATTACCCCTTACGTCCTCAGTTGCATAAATCTAGATAATAAAGGATTGTTCTGCACATCTTTAAAAGTAAAATGAAGGGGCAAATAGGTACGGTGTTTTATAGGGCTATGAAAGGTACATTTCAATGTAATCCAAGGTTAGGCATGCCATTACCATGAGTGTACATGAGAAAATCAATACTTTTGCTCATGTATTTTCAAAAAATATATATAATTTTACTATTAGTTTTTAAAAATTAAAGATTATTCACCCCCTCCGTTTTTTTTTTTTCTTTTCAGCGAAAAGCAAGAAGAAAATTAATTTTAGCAGTATGAGAGAAAATAAAAAGGGGCATACACTTGGTCTTTGATCCGGGTTCTTACGGAGCATGCTTTTAATGAGTCCTCGGCTAACATGTTAAAAAAATATATAGGTAGTTAAAACTTTGATAAGAAGCAATATAAATTTAATACAAGTGACATTGCAGTGAAAGTTCAAGGAAATTATGAAAAGGGCTTTACAGTGGACCGGAGTATGTGCATGGCAGAGGAGCAATTATCGACCTGTTAATTTTGTTTATCAGTGCGCCCATATCCTGCTCACAAATATTTCAGGAAGCAGATGAATAATTCAAAAAATATATATATATATATATATATATATATATATATATATATATATATATATATATATATATATGAACCCAATCAAAATTTCATCTACAGTTTGAAATGGTTGGAACTTATAAACGACGGTTTTCATATAAGCACTCAATCAGGAAATTTAAAGGCTGTTCAAAGGACCCATCAATTGGACAGAGTAATAACATATATCACATCACAATTTTGAACATTTTCCCACTCTAGGAATCAGCAAACACACTCTTTCATATGATTCAGTATTTTAATTAATAGGAAAACTAAATCAACACCACAAAAGAATTAACTGAACAAGTCTTACATAACTTTGTCGAAGACTTTTTTAAAGTTGGATTTTGTTTCAATAACTATCATTAAAAACAGCAGCTATGAAAATAGTGACATTTTATTTCTAACTTAGTTAAGATGATCACTGGTTTGACGGATGCCATCAAATTGTAGAATACTAACAGTTCCAACTTACAAAAGCTTTGAACGCAGGCTTTAGAGCAGTCATTTCATATATACAACAACCTAAACACAAAGAAACAAATACAATATTGGAATTTATTAAAACTGCAACATCAAAGTAATCAACATCAAGGAATATAGGAACTAACCTAGAGACCATATGTCAGATTTGCTCCCATAAGGAATATCAGCTAGAAGCTCAGGGCACATATAACTTGGTGTACCCACAATCTAAATAGGAAAACAAAAGAGCCAAAAATTAGCAAAACTCAAAAACTTGAAATTATATTTAAACTGATTAAATGATTGTAGAAAGAATTGATGCGAATTACATCCAACGTGTTGTAAGATTTGAGTCGTGGCCTATACATTTAAAGGAATTATGTAAATCTAACAGCAGGTAGCTGAAGAGTTAATTATTTAATTAGATTGCACAATGATTTATTTAAAACTGATTGCTTCCACTAGGTATGTTAGACAAATGCATCAATAGATAATGAAATATACTTCTAAATCATGTATTCATGCGGGGGTTATCTTTGCAATGAATTATATATTTGGTTGCTTTTTTCCAAAAGAGAAATTTTAGGCTTCAATGCATAAGAAAATAAAGAATCTTGATGAACTCACAGAGCATGCCAGATCATCTGATGTAAGCACCTTAGCAAGACCAAAGTCACCTGAAAGTTATTTCAAATTAAAAGAAATAATAAACTGATTTAGATCTAAGGCCATAAATGAATACAAAGAGCTGATTTGAAACAAAATAATGACATACCGAGCCTAATATTTTGGTCCTTCGTAAGAAATATATTTGAGCACTGAAATGTTTATCAAGGGTGTCGATAAATAATTTGAATTTTATGTGCAAATTCAAAATAAAAGGCAGGGATCAAATTGCTTACCTTCACATCTCGATGGAGTATATGGTTTGAATGCAAATAGGCAAGCGCCATTAGGAGTTGTACCAGCCATTTACACAACTTCTGCAAACACAAAAGAGAAAGAAAAAAAAACGAAAAAAAATAAAAAAAATTGCAGTAAATAATAAGAAGGGAGAAACAAGAAAAGCTTCTATAAAGAGAAAATTTTAGTGCAATTAAGTTATAGCTATTGGTAGAAAATGGCTGGATATTCAAAATTTAATGTAGTTCAATTTAAATATTTTTCTTCTTTCTACTGATTGATCATTTATAGCTAATTTATGACACAATTCATTTTTTGAAACCTGGAATATAGCATATTCAATAATCAATATATTATGCAAACTAATACCACAAATAACACAATTTTTCAAGAAACAACTTAGATAGTAAACAATTTGAATCAAAGTAAAACCTCTTCAGGAAACAAGATTCCATTAGCCTTTTTAATAGTCCCTGCCCTGTTCCAATCAAAAGCAGAATGAATTAGGAATATTTTTCTTTTGTTTGTAAAGCTCATCATCATCATCTACTAATCTAGTAAAGAATATAAACATACACGTCTCCACCCTCACAATATCCGATCACAATGCACACATAGCAACCCTTAACAAGAAAACAAAAGGAAAAAAATAAGAAAGCATTGCTTAGCAGAAATAATATTATTCTTATTAATTCAAACAAATTAGGGACCGGGGTGCTACTTTTACCTTTTCAACCCATGCTTCTTTGTACTCCACAATAAAAGGGCATCTCACTTTGGCAATAAGTTCCATCTATTAAGTAAAGAAATCCATTAGAGTCTAAACTCAGAAATAGGTACAGATTGAATAATGAAATCTTGTCCTTAAGTGATGTAAATTTTATAAACAAATCCGAGCATAATTAAGCATACAAAATTCAAACAATTATTTAATTTGAACACAATTATAAGACAGTAATTAAGCATACAGCATTTAAAGTTTTAAACCATTGTAAGACAGTAATTTCACTGTAAGCCCGATTGTCCTCCTTTTTTCATTTTTTTTTTTTTTTTGTTTCTTATTTTTCCATTAATAAAACAAAAAAAGGGAAGTCATGAAATAAAATAAGTAACAAAATTGAAGGGAAAACTATACCTCCTGGTGAGCTGAACGCCTACACCGATCAGTTTGACGAGCAAGACGAATCTTTTTCAAGACATACCTGCCAAAAATTAGAAAATGTCATTGATAAGTATTTGCAAACGCTCACAATTTCAAAGAATTGGTAGGCTACCCCAGATCTCTGTACCTCTTCTTTTCAATTCTGTGCTTCACAAGAAGAGCTGAGCCAAATGCCCCTTTTCCTATTTGCTCCAAAATCTCATATCTCTCCATGATTTCTTAAGTGTGCTGCAAATAATGTAATTAGCCAATTAAAAAGTCTCCCTTATCATAACAATAGAACTTTTCTTAATTTACTCTAAAGGAACACAAAACAGTACAAGTGCAATTAGAAAATCTCAGATACATAAACAGCGTGCAAAGAATGAAAGTCATAATCATTGATAACGACATAAAAAGGTATGCCTTTATTTCCTTGGGACAAAGAAGTTTGCATCCGATCAAACGCATTTAATGTGACTAAACGACCTTTTGCCATTTTAGATCGTTCATGTAACAGTATCTAAAGTTTTGTCGAACCAAAAGAAAATACAGCATGAAAGGGAAAGTTTTTAAACAGCATGAGAAACTGTTGAGTTTTATAGAATCGGAAAGAAAAGCTCGAATCTATTTACTTGAGAAGAACATTACAGGAAACAAAAGAGAAAGGAAGGAGCAGAGAGCTTACAAATACTTGTTAGAATCTATTTCGAAGATAGCATCATAGCATGGCTCGTAAAGGAGATAAAACTTGAAACTTGAGAGCCTCTCTAAACCATTTTTGGATGAAGAGAGGGAGAGACAGAGGCGCCAAAGAAACGAAAAGAGGTGGCAATAGACTGGATTTCAAAACGGAAAGATTACAAAATTGAGGGGAAGAAAATGAAGTTGCAATCGTGGGGAAATGCGCAGTAAAGAAGTGGGAAGGGGATACCGGATACAAACAATGGTGGGGTAGAGATGTTGGGATTGTTTGTGCCAATACTCATATTACAAGTTTTGTAGTTGATTCAGATTGGATCACTCTTCTTTTGTAAATAGAAGGATTCGCAGCGATCAATGCATTGAAGATGGACTACATCGTTATTTCTATCTACTTCTTATAAACACACGGATCCAAGAGAGATTTCACGCTAGATCAAGTATGTAAATATTTGTTTGTATTGTTCGATCGGCTTGATGTGTGGTTGATATCAATTTATTATACACGAAACAACAATATGTTTTGATTTTTCGTCTAATAAAAAAACAATTGAGCAACATATCTACATATATATATGCTGGTAGATTGAACAACATATAACATATCTTTATTTTCTAATATTATTTTGTTTCTTTATCTGTTCACATATGAGGACATCTTTTGCTAATAAAATTAAAAAATGTTAGATGTCTCATAAGAAGTGTCCAAATCAAATAGTAATATAATCTGGTAAGAGTCATAATATTTCATATATACTAGTCATAAATGAAAGATGTTTTGATCAACAAGACAAGCAATTTTATGTAAATGCAAAAGTATGAATTTATTTTAAAGAGCGCGAAGGGCTAACGGGTAATTCATTAGACTGCCACATAAGATCCTGAAAAGGATATCAAATTTAAGGTGAGCTGAAGACAACTGCATTTATTTTGCTTTTGTTCTAAGAGAAAAGAAGATGACACCAAATGACAAACTTTGCTTACCTTGTTATTTATTTTTCTTAATATTTGCTTAGCTTCATAGCTTTTTGTTAAGTTGTTATAGTCAAAATAGTTTTAAGATATTACAAGGTCAAACAATTGATTTGTGCTCCAACTAGAATTGCTGAGCTTGTGTATAAAAAAGTTATATTGAGATGCAAACTGGATATTTCATTGAGTGGATACCATGTTTATGTTATTGTCAACAGAGATTTTGCGATGATTTTATATCTTGTTAGTTCGATTTTTCACATCGTTTGGTTTACATGATTACATCCGGTTTTTTTAATTAATGTATCAATTTAAGTTCGAGGACATCTCGGCCGAGATTTTGGGATTGGTTATGATTAGAATATTTTGACT
Organism: Rhynchospora pubera; assembly: GCA_028095005.1. Taxonomy (NCBI): domain Eukaryota; kingdom Viridiplantae; phylum Streptophyta; class Magnoliopsida; order Poales; family Cyperaceae; genus Rhynchospora; species Rhynchospora pubera. The sequence continues at coordinate 65,153 of JAMFTS010000042.1, forward strand.
ACAGGAAATTCATTTGAAAAGTAATGAAAACCTGTGATCCTGTTTGGTTTACGTCAAAAAAAAATAATAAATTATAAGGATCCGCGTCAAAGCAAAACAAAATTCGTTGGATTGTGAACTCTTTGATGAATTAAATTTATCACAATTTCCAATAATTTGCACCTTGAATTAAAATCAGCCTTTTCAGATTCTGTGCTTACATTTTGCTTTAATTTTTAAGTCTTTTTTTTCAACCAATTAAATTAATTTAATAAGGGACAATTGGCCTTTCTTGCATCATTGTCAAACATGAATATATGATGTGAGAAAGCATACCCAAAAAACACTGGAGAAAAATATTGAGATATTAGCTTGAATTAGGTAAGCATACCCAAAAAACACTGGAGAGGCTCTGCTTCTATAATTAAAAGTTGAACAAAATACAACCTGATCTTGGCGATCCAAAATGTATGTTAATGGTTCCAAAAGGAAAAAAAATGCTTATTTCTTTTTTTTTCATCATATATAGTCCGTACCTAGATTTACTATTTGTTGTGGAGTTGAGTACCCAAGGCCTAAGGGCAAATGCCAACTATTCGTAAAAATAAACAGACAAAAAAAAAAACTTTCTAAATTTTTAGGTAAGACGGCGTTGATTTAATCCAAACCATAAAAAAATGGCAAATGAGTTTTTATTTTTTATGGAAAATGTCCAAATTTTTATCACACTGTCGTTCTAAAAAAAAAAAAAAACTATTTACATTGGCAACGGATGTTAAGTCCTCCTACAATCCTACAAAATTAATTGCTTACGATTAATTATTTACTCAAAACAAGTATATATTATGCACACCAAAGCAATCTGATTTTTTAAAAGTAACCTAATTCTTCAGGCTAAAAAAATAAAGATCTTTTCATAATTAATATTAAACATTTTTGGTGTTTCAACATATAAGTAGCTAGCTGTTTTCGCAAGTTATGTCCAAAACTCGACATGAACCATTGAAGTAGGAAGTACATAACTTAATCGATAGAAAGAAATAAAGAATCATTAAATTTCCTAACTACTTGATGCTTAAGCATTACTATCCAAGATTTATTATTGCGGACCAGATATGAAATAAATGGAAACTCATTCTTTGAACTGGCTAACTAATCCAAGCGTGCAACAAGCATATCCAAATATTAAATGTTTTAGCAAAAAGTAATTTCTACCAAAATAATAAATAAATAGCATGTGATATAGCAGTCTAATCATTCTATTTTGTACAATATATAGGCTCCGTTTGGATAGGTGTGGAAAAAAGGAAGAAGGGAAGAAGTATTGGGAAGTGTGTAACTTTGTGAAGAGTTTGGATTGTTTATAATTTATTTTTTCCCTTCTTCCTTTTTCCTACCTTCTTCTCAACGCATCCAAACAGTGCCATAGTGTCCATAGACAAATATTTGGTTGACGATTTAAGTGCTATAGAGTGCTTTGAATAGTAAATAGAAATATATTGAGGTACTTAGTGATAAAGTTAAAATAATTCTTCAGATTTTACACCTCAATCTCTAACTTAATTTTGACAGTTAAATATTAATTTATTATATTTATTACTATACTTGTACGTTCACATATAGTACATGGAATTATATTTTTTTTATCTAATTTTTTTTGTTACTGTACTTGTATTTGTTTGTTCACATAATACATTTTATATTTTTACTTTATTAATATCAATTGATGAAAGTTCATTCGGCGGTCGCAAATGCCTTCTTGGTCTAAAATAGTGTTTCAAAAACAGTGTACGAATTTTTTTTTATATAAAAAGTTCAGAAAAAAAAATGTTTATACTATTTTCTTTATCCTAAAATTTACCCACCACATATCAATTTCCAGGTCTGACTATCAAACATTATTTTTGTAAAATCTGATACCAAATTTACTTAAAACGAATTTCATGATCTGGGTCTACTTTACCAAACATTTCAGGTGGACTGTTGAAATTTAGGTGGACCCTGTCGAGGAGTCCTTCCATTTTACCCTTTTTCAAACGTTAATTAACGAATAACGAATCATGTTTTGGATAAGGGACAATTTATCAAAATCAAAAGAGTTTGGCGATTTTAATGGACTGTAGTGGTTAGAAGAGTCTGGACTCTCCAGCAAAAAGATGCCCAGAAAATATCAATTGGGCCGCATGAATTAGTCAATTTTAAGTGGCATTAATCAGCAACGGCAATTCATAGGCCCAAAATGGGGAAACTGTAAAGAACTACTTAATATTTGATGAAGTGGTGTTATTTATTCCAATAACTTGGTTAGACCCAAAAAAAGTGTCATTTATGTTAAGTAATTAAGGCATTGCTTAGACCAAATAGATTTTAGTTTGGAGAGAACAAAAATAGATGCAATGTAATAAATAAAATATATCAGCATTTTCGTATTATGTATCACTATATTGATATATAGAATGTGATCCATAAAAAAAATAATAAAATCAAAACCCGTCTTTGCCTAGTACCATGTACATACATTAATATTAAGCTATCTGATTGTTCAGTTAATACCGCTTTTAAAGTAATCATTGCCGAATCACACTAGTTTTATTAATCTTAACTAACTCAGGAGTGTCAACTCCTAATATTGGTCAAATTTTTAAAGCAATTTTTGAATACGCGGAAAGAAAAAAGAATGGGACAAGTTTCATATCGTCAACAAGACATTCGTTGGTTAGGATTCTCTCAACACAATTGTTCCCCAAAATAATGCATTTCAATTTTTATTATTTCGATCTGTTGTTCCGGCTCCATCATGCAACTATAAGCCTAACTACATGCATGATTTGTTCTCCCTAAAACCGCGCAACTAATGAAATCAAATCAAATTAAGACAGCTAAGATACCAAGTACATGGGCCGATGATTAAATATACATCTGAGATTATTTTGCTACATTACATATCATGTTTGTTGGCATCCTTAAATAGAAATGCATATGTTTAAAACGGTTCAGCGCTAGGGCATTAGTTGGCCAAAATTTAGAAGAGAGAAGTTTGATAATTTATTTATTTTCATATATACGCCACAAAAAAAACTCCAATTTATAAATATCCCTATAAAGCTTCAAATCGAAATGTTCTTCGGCTCCGTTTGGATAGATGTGGGAAGAAGGGAAGAAGTATTGGGAAGTGTGTAACTTTGTGAAGAGTTTGAATTGTTTATGGGTGTGTTTGGATAGGTGTGGGAAGAAGGAAAGAAGGGAAGAAGTGGGAAGAAGTATTGGGAAGTGTGTAATTTTGTAAAGAGTTTGGATTGTTTATAATTTTTTTTCTTTTTCTTCCTTCTTCTTCTTCTTTCTTCCAACAATCCAAACGCAGGCTATAATTTTTTTTCTTCCTTCTTTCTTCTTCCTCCTTCTTCTTCTCCGGAGGCTTCATTAATTAATCTAAGTTTCAAATTTTTTTCCCTAAAATTGACCTTTTTAATTCTTATTTCATTTGTAGGCTTCTAGAGATAACAGGAAACCCAAATAAACAAATTTGGATGGGGGTTATTATTTCTTCAAGTGTTAAAAAGTTTCTTTGAAATTATTTTCTTTTTCATAAATTAGTGTAATTAGTGTGAGAATGAATCTGAAATTTTCCAAGGGCCATAGTGACACCTTTTAAGATATTACAAATTAGCTGAAAGGACTTGATCAAAAGGATATGCACGAAGTGGACAATGGGTTTCTTTCCTTTCCTGTTTAAATTTGACTCTGTCGTGATCTCCAAATAAATGTTGGCAATATTAAACTACAAAATTGTATATAAAAACGGTGGATACTGTATCATCAATTTTAGGTGTGACATGAAAATTTAAAGGTCGCTTTTACTTTCTTGGAAGTTGCAAATATCATGTCGTTAATCATTTGATCCCTATCATCGTTATTTTTTTATTTTTTGAATAATATCATCACTATTCAGTCGAGTCGATCAGAAAAGTTGACGCAATGCAATCAGATAAGAATAATAATTTCGTGATTTCTTTTCTTTTTAACTTTCTCACGAGAAAATCCGACCGGTTTTGTCCAAAGGTGAGTCGCATATTATGCATTTAATAATTTGTTATAAACCGAATTAGCCTAACCAATTTAATGGAGAGGGAGAAAATAAGCAAAAAGGGAGACCCTCACATTAATGCGTCATCATCCTTCAAAGTTTTTTGTCAGACAAAGCTGATTCAGTTAGTTGGTTATTTGATTCCAAGGGGTTTTATACAGTGAAATCTTGTTATGAACTTATTAATAATAGTGGTGTCTTGACTGACTTACAAAAATCAATTTAGATTGCTAAGGTCACTCTAAAAATTAAGCTTTTTCTTTGATTGGTTTTGAAAATTAAAATTTTGACTCAAGATAATCTTAGTAATTAAGAGGGGCTGAATGTACACAGAACCAGCATCTGACCTAATTCCAATTTATACAGAACCAGAATGTGTGACATTAATTAATCAAATAAACAACATGTCAATTAATTCATTCAACTATTCCCAGCCAAACAACAATATATATACATATCACATCAGACCAGATAATCCCCAATACTACCCTTACTAAACAAACAAACAAAAACAAGAAAGAAAATAAAAAATTCAAGGTGTAAACTTACCAGAAACTGTTGCAAGACCAACATTTTAGCATTAGGGCTAAAATCATGGAAGTTGATCCTCGGGCCATCAAGATTGTTAGGTACAAACTTGCAGATGGTCGAGATTATTTGGTGCACTTCGGATTAGAGTCGAACTTCCTTCTCTCAAGAACTCAGGCCGTTCGCTAACAACTGTTGCGGCTTTTTCGTCATTCTCCTCCTCGAAGGAATTCCTCAGAGAAAAATGAAAACATAGACTTAGATTCACCTCCCTTAAGGTTTGATCTCTATAGCGGGTATCTCTCGAAACAAGAGAATCCTAACAAGAGTCGCTTCTTAAAGAAGTTTCTTGATTTAGCGGGTCCTTTCTTTCCAATAGGCTCAAGCCTCTATTGTTAATTATCCCGTAGTTGCCTACGGGAACCTCTGATTAAGCGACATAAAGGATATTAACGTAATGGGCTAAGAAAGAGACTTATGGAGTGCTATTATTTGTCTTAAGGAGGACTTAATTGATGGTACCAAATTTAATTGACGGGACCCAATTAAGGATCGCTAAACTATTAAAAGACTTTGAACTTGATTTATACTGAAAAAGAATTTGGTTTTGGTTTAAAAGAAGTTTTAGTTTGAAAGAAATGGGTCTTTACCTGGGGTCATTTTGGAGTCGTTTCTAATTGGTTCTAAAATTATTTTGGAGTCGTTTCATAAGCTCTCGGGGCTATGATTGGCATTCTTGTGAGAGTGAAAGAAGTTTTACAACTTTCGGGGTATTTGGCGTCACTTGTGAAAGTTGGTTCTTTTACAACCCTCAAGGCATTTGGTGCCACTTGTGAGAGTTAGTTCTCGGGCCATTTGGTGGCTTTTTGTGAGAACAAAAAGGGGTTCTACAACCTTCGGGGCATTTGGCGCTACTTGTGAAAGTTGGTTCTTTTACAACCCTCGGGCATTTTGTGCCACTTGTGAGAGTTGGTTCTCGGACCATTTGGCGGCTTCTTGTGAGAACAAAAAGGGGTTTTACAACCTTCGGGGCATTTGGCGTCACTTGTGAAAGTTGGTTCTTTTACAACTCTCGAAAAATTTGGTGTCGCTTGTCAGAGTTGGTTCTTGGGCCATTTGGCGGCTTCTTGTGAGAACAAAAAGGGATTTACAACCTTCGGGGCATTTGGCGTCACTTGTGAAAGTTGGTTCTTTTACAACCCTCGGGACATTTGGTGTCACTTGTGAGAGTTGATTCTAGGGCCATTTGGCGGTTTCTTGTGAGAACAAAAAGGAATTTTACAACCTTCCGGGTATTTAGTGCCACTTGTGAAAGTTAGTTCTTTAACGACCCTAGGGACCATCTTAGTCGGTCTTCTTAATAAGAGTCGGTTATCGGGACCATCTTAATCGGTCTTCTTGTGAGAACAAAATGGAATTATTTGGACGAAGGGGGCCCGTAAGAATTCAATTCAATTTCTAAATCATCTAAGGTTAATCTCAACCTCAGTGAGGGACTTTTCCTCAAACGAAGAGGTTTCATATTTGACTTTAGGTTTCGTGTTTGATTTTTTAATTTTGATATTTCTCTTAGGACATTGGTGAGTTTTTTTATTCACCTTGGCCTCTTGTATCTTTGACTTTTAGAAATTTCTTTTCCACTTTGAGAATATCATTCTTGGAGTCATTTGTCTATAAAAAGTACTCAAAATCCATTTAAACGATATTTAGTAATGTTGACTTATTTTGAATTCTCATATTTGTGAAAATATATTCATGTTTGGAAATACTTGACTTCAAAGGTATCATATTTGGAATTTTTATTTTAAAAGTAATTGATTTCAGCTTCAGAATTTTACAAACGAGTATTACTAGTTTTTTAATATTTATAAAATTTGTTTCTATAAAGTAAAACACTTTAAAAAATACAGAAGGCCACCACTTTAACATATTTTCATATAGTGAATTTAGTTTATTTAGATTTTTAGAATTTTATAGATATTTTATCTGTATTTTCTGAGTTTCATACTATTTTCAGTGAATTTTTAAAATTTCTGTTCATTTGAAATCGTCCGATCGGTCCACATCAGCTAGACATTACTGGGGCTCTTGTTGGAAATCCTTTATCCAATCCCGACATGACTCTGCATAGCAGGTCGCTGACACCTTGTGACCCGCTACACTGCTTTTTCGTCACAGAAGATCAAAGAGGCCTAGGCGCTGGACTTCAAAAGAAGGAAACGGGTTTTATTATTTGTTAACGGCTTGGAATTTAACGGGTTTAAATCCGCTAGTTATTCCGGCCGTCGCAGCTCTCTCGGCAGAGTCCTATGGAATCGCAAGAGTGAGGGAAATATGACTGTAGTCTTGGTTTCTATCACGTCGACTTAGATTGGTGGGTGAACGACAGGCTGACTTGGCGGTACAAGGGCTGGTACCGAGTGAGTTTCGAGGGGCTTAATTTGTACCAGTGGTGCGTTATTTCTTACCGAGGCAAGACAAGAGGAGGCACACAGGTCCAATTTGCATCTCGTTGATTCAATTTAATGGGATGGTCAAGTGGCGAAGAAAAGTTCCAGTGGCTGCACTTCGCCAATTGCGAATTCTATAGTTTAATATTTTCAATGGATTCAAGCTACCAACGATCATATCCCTTTGAATTTATCTCACATCATATGTGTTCAAGTACATATATTGGCCATGACCAAATTTGATCATCATTATTTAGATTGTAATTTGTCTTGTTGTATCTGTATCATTTCAATATACGTGTCCCTAGCGCAAATGACATCACTTTGGTCATTCCTTACTATTAATTGTTATCTCACGTATCTATATCATTTCACAGAAATTAATTCAATATCAATCACGTGTGAAATTAAATAACTTAATCATTTTAGCCTCGACAAGCTGATTTGCAATTTTTTTTAAATAAGCCCCTTTATTTCTCTATCAATTCTTTACTAGAGTTACTTAACAGTTTATTTACAGGATTATCATCTAATCTATAACAGTCACTGTGCCAGGTTGGGGACATCATCAATTTTCATGAAAGGCCTGCTACTGCATTGGATTTGAGTCTCTTTAATTTTGCATAATTGGCACAATCCTAATCAGGGATTACATTTAATTAAAACAATGTCAATTGTCATCAACAAGGTAATACCTTTTTCTCCAATGACCCTTATGTTCTAGTAATTAAACCTACCTGAGCATATATTCAGAAGACAAAGAAAAAAGAAAACTTCCTAGAGATAACCTAACAAGAACTCACATTCTTTTTGCAACAATGACCTTATAAAAACTTCTATTTATGATTTGGATTACATAATGCAGATTTGGGAAGGGATGCAAGCTTCTGAAGCACACCAGAGACATCAAGAACATTCCTTTGAAATAGAATCATGCACTTATGTCTAATTTCGGATTCACAACTTAAATAATGTTCATAAAATTCCTGACCAGAATTGGGCAGCACCTCCCCTAGACCCCCTCTGATTTTGAAGGTTTAAACAGTGTAATCAAGATGTTTACTTGATTGAACACGTTTAAACCCGGTTCACCAAGGTGGCAGGGCCTCCTAGCAAACCAAAGAAGGGGTCCAGCGTAGGACCAAGGCTCCATGCCAGCTTAACATGGCCACCATGGAAGCATAGCTTCCTGGCAGCAATAGAGGATGAATTTAATCGACATCTTATGGATGGAATTTAGATTATATTAAGGAAATAAAGGATTTTAGAACAAACTATAGGTTTTCAGATTCAGAAGGTCTCCATGGAAGCATAGCTTCCTAGCAAGCTTCCTCTTCTGGAGTAATCAAGGATCACATCCAAAAGAGAAAAGATAGAATCAAGAAAGGACAAGACTTATTCTGTCTTCTCAATTCCGATTTGGAGAATCACCATGGGAGCAGAGCTTCCTAGCAATCTCCTTCTCAAATTGAGAAGATTCAAATCTTAATTAAGACGCTTCTACACTGGATTAGACACAAAAGATTCAATTAGAATAACAGACCATCAGATCGTAAGCAATTCAAAGAAAATCCTACACACGACGATCAAACAAGCTTTGTTTTCATTCAAAATTGCATCGAATTCGCTCATGAGAGAGTGTAGATCACATCTGAAAGCCTTCTACACTCTCGGAAACACAAACCTACCTTCAATTACAGACCTTTCCTTCGTCTTTCTTGCTTCTCTCACAATGCTCGCTATCTGTTTTACAAAATGCTCTCTATCTCTCTCTCTAAAACCTAAGCTTTTTATGAAGTTCTAGATCTAAAAATTACCTGGGAACCCCCCCCCCTTTTTTTTCAGGAATTATAAGTGTCATCAGCAAATATACCATCTCAGTCATCGCTAAATACAAAGTGAACATATACAGTAAATAAGGTGAACATATAGACTATCTAAGTGAACATTTACAAATAAATAAGTGTTGTCATCACTTATTCATAAATTTACATGCATATTTAACTTATTTTCATTGAACTTATTTGTTTGTATGTGTTCACTTAGATTGTCTATATGTTCACTTTGTTTGCTGTATATGTTCACTTTATATTTTGCGATGGCAGGAATGATAAAACTGCAGGTAATCAATTTCCCTTTTTTTTCTCTTCAACAGATTTCTGTTGAGTTTATTCGCTTCTTTTTTTCTTCATTTTGTCTGAACATGGTACACGGTGAGCCAGCCTTCTTTTATGTGGGGCTCACGGATCTCTTTTGCCTTTGCATCCCGTGCTCCGTGTACATCGAAATATCCTTCACGAAGGGGTCAGATTTCATCCTTCAGCGACATCTTATGTTGCCCGTTTTGTGCGCACTTGGTCTACGTGAGCCACACCTCATTTCCCCCATCCGTCACACCGTCGGCGCATAAAAACAGGTGCATCCGAAACAAGCTTGTGTACAGAGGGAGATTTTCTTTTTTTTTTTATCAGCAAAGCCCGTAGGCAAAATTAACTAAAACAAAGCATACAAAGTTCAGCAGCCCCAGTAAACATACCATCAGTGAGAAGTTTAAACAGAAACTACCATAAGGACCAGCATATACAACCCATGTCAAAATGAAACGAACCCCGAGCCTAATTAACAAGCTAAGATGAGTTCTGATGCCAAACTAGCAAATAAAATAAACTACGTCAGACTCCAGGAGAAACATTCTGGGGCTTTGTAAAAATTGTGAGTGAAGCATCCCTGCAACATTCTTTCCTTTCGAGCTTCATTAGCCAACTCATGTGCCAGCAGAACAGCGTCTCTTCTTGCTTTCCTAATTTTAATCTGTTGTACACCCTGCAGCTCCAACATGCAGTCCTGCAAGACCTTCTCTGCGTACCAAGAAGTAATATCCTGCATGGAATGGCTATTAAGAGCACTGACAACAATATTAGAGTCAGAAAAAATATGAATGACAGGATAAAGGTGCATTATTGACTTTGCATATTTTATTGCCATCAGCATAGCATTTGACTCCGCAACCAAAGGGTCATGGGCAATTCCCTTGTTTGTTACAAAATTATACAGCACCCCCTTTGGGTCATAAAGGACAGCAGCCAGCCCTATTTTATTATTCACATCCCAAGAGCCATCCACAATAAGCAAAGCAACTCCATGCGGTACAATATAATTAAACTTGCAGTTCTTTGTAGCATGTATAAAAGAGGCAACAGCCAAATCATCATAATTTGTAAATTCGGCCCTTTTCAAAATGGTGCCAGCATCAAATTCTTCCCCTCGAAAAACATAATTACACCTTCCCTTCCAGATCTGCCACACGATGCTAAAAAAGATTTTTTGTTGATCCATATTAAAACTCAGAAAACTAAAAAGTAAAATTTGTGAAAATTGAAGTGGCAAATTGGAACACCTCAGATGTAATTTTGATGCAAACCAAACTGCTCTAGAGGAATGGCACCCAAACAGAAGGTGTTCAATTGATTCATCATGCAAACCACATCTTATACATATAGGGGAGGTGTTTGGGAATAATGTATTCAATTTTTTTCCTGTTGGTAATGCATTGTGCAACGCTCTCCACAGAAAAGTAATTATCCTTGGGGGTATCTCTTTTAATTCCCAAATCTTCTTCCACAAATCAACATGGGCCATTTGAGGAGGGGTAGAAACAGAAACCTGAGAAATTAACTTATTATAAGCAGTTTTTGTGTTGTACCTTCCTGAATTACTTGGGATCCATAAAAGAAAGTCAGGCAATCTTGGGTATATCTACACATTATTAACAATAAATAGGGTCATTTGAGTATCAAAATTTTGCAAAAGATTTTGCATGTCCCACTGACCAGTGCCTGGAATAATAAGAGAAGATAATGTAATATCAATATTATTTGTCCGACCCTGCAAATGTACAGAGGGAGATTTGAAATAGCACAGGCTCTGGTTTACATCTCCTCCATTTTCAAATCAATAGAGTTCTCCATTTTCTAAGAATTGCTGTATTTTATGGTTGTTGAAACTAAATAATTTGTTTTGGATACTTCTTATTCATATTTTTCTCATGAAATTTGGTATGTGAACTCAGAAAAATGTGTAGAATTTGATGGTGACAAAAGTTTCCAAAAAAAATCCTCTCAAGTATTTTATTTATTATGTGCAATTTTGAAGCCTTTCTTGCACATATGATGGACTTCTGCATTTTCTTTTTGTGTTGCAAAGCCATCATAAATTTTTATTTTTCTTTTTGGATTTTTGGGTATTTTTTTTTCAAGATTTTTGCCTTCCATTTGGTATTTTTCCTCAATTTTCAAAGTCCATGAGCTATTTTATCATTTATGGTTTTTTTATCAAAATTTCATGAATTTATAATCATATTTTGGGGTTCAACAAATGCCTCCCACCATATTGGATTGTGAGAACCATGAGTATGAACGATCTGATCTGGTGGTTTTCTCATTTTGCTTTAATTACTCCTTTATCATTTGTTATTCCTCTGGTTTGTTGCACATTTGACCACACAGTTTTATTCTCTTCTCATCCCCTCAATTTTCTTTCTCTTGACTTTTCTGTGTAGCCTTCATTGGGCAGGTGCATTGTCAGGTACTATAGGCGGCACACATGAGTATTAACTTTGTTTGTGCCACACAGAATCCCCCCTCGCCTGAAGACAAAATTCGTTTCACCGTTCCCTCCGTCTGCATTTCGTTTCTCATTTGCCTGCTCCTGGTTCACAAGCTCCAACATTATGAAAATCGTTTGGTTCACCGGTCCATACGCCTATTCAGTACGTTCCCTGGTGAGACCCAATGACTATGTTCTCTGATTACGCCTATTTAAACATAGTTTATCAATTTTATCCTACAATTCCGGTGCATTTTCTCGGTGCACGTCCACACTGCTTTTTTTCCTCAACGTATCACTAGGTGGGGCCCACGAGTCAGTGAAATATCAATTTACTCAAGCAAGAGAGGCATGCTTTCTGGTTTGTCTCTGCATGTGTCTCTGTCTATATGTACCTCCCCTCCGTCTCTTCCTTCTTCCACAATCCATTTCAAAATCCATCTCTTAACCATGGCTCTCATTCACTCTATTCACATCGTCTCTTAGCTAGATCTCATTGATTTCCCTCTTCTCGAATTCTCCTCTGCCGATTCTCATCTTGATAAGAGGTTCATCCTTTCCTCTCTTCTTTTCTAACATTTATTTCCACGAGCCATCTATTTCAATCTCCTCTTATTTGTTCTTTCTTTTATTTGTGATTCAGGGGGAACTAAAGTAAAGGCTTTGGGTGAAATTAAGGCTGGAGTCATCTCACTGTCGTTGTTTCAGGTTATCTCTTTTCTTTTTCCTTTATTTGATAATTTCTTCTGCTCTTTATGATTTAATCTTGTTATTGAGGTGTTTCTTATAATTCATGCGTTACTCTCTTTCTAGATCGCTTCTAGAGCTGACGGCTGCATCAGGGAAACATCAACAAGCTTGCCTGAATTTCTTCTCAAGTCTATTTCATCTTTACTCCTCATCTTTTCTCCCCTTCTTCATGTTGTCAGATATGGCCTTCTCAAGAGCTTTTGTCTCAAAGTTTGAAGCTTTATCATACTTTTGTCTCAAAGTCTCGTCATTCTCAGGTCTATTTCATCTTTTCTCTCCTTCTTCATGTTGTCAGATCTAGTCTTCTCAAGAGCTTTTGTCTCAAAGTTTGAAGCTTTATCATGCTTTTGTCTCAAAGTCTCGTCATTCCAGACTTGTTCACCATGATTCCTGGATCTATGAAAACATATACAAACATCAACAATTTACGAACAACTGTTTACAACAATTTTGGTTGCCATGTTTCTTATCATACAATTCCAAACTGTTTAGAACTACTTTGGTTATTAACCATGACTGATTAGAACTATTTCAAACAATGATAGGACTACATAGTTTAACATGCTACTTATTCTTTAAGTTATATAAAATATGTGATTCTACTATCATATATCTTTATAGCAAATGACCCATCAGTTACAGATACGACAATTATAACAGGTACTTTTGGCTAAGTGTAACAAAGTTAGCATTAAGTTAACCATCAATTTGTCTAGTCATTACTGGAATTCTAACCGAACTCAGTCCAACTAACTGATCTTCATGACCCATGAGGGATAGGTACAAGAGAGCACTTTATCATGAAAATGTGACATTCTACAACCTGTGGTTTACACAAACTTTACCATTTTATAGTTTAGTCACAAATTCTAATTTAACTTGAATATGATACTTACTATCCTCCAATAGGATACAATGAAATATATTTATTTGTCACTCTGTATCTATCAAGGATGAAATGTCTTGCAAGACTATACACTTATTTCTGAACCTTATACTCTTCAATGGTACCTAAAGCAAAAGAAAAGAATAAGTTAGCACAAGTGAAAATGTTATTAAAAGATAGTTAATTCTTTATCAGGTTCTGATGGACCATACTTGTTTTCATTTTTTTCCTTCACTTTGGCCCTTATCCTTACAACAATTCTAATTCCATGACTTCAAAGGGGAATGTACCTCAATACAGCTCAATACAACTTATACAAATCTTATTTTATGGCAGAATAGAAAAGCCTACACAAACTCTGACTACTAATTGATCTATGAGCTTGAACATTAATCATATTTTCTTGCAGGAACAACGTATCCTTTTATCAAACAAAATCAGGCAGGTCCCTTGATCCTTTTATCATACAAAATCAGGCAAACTCCTTAATTTCTCATTTACTAATTATTTCAATTGCAGTGCTAATCCAATATGAGGAAGTGAGAGAAGGAAGAAGCCATACATTCAGATTTGAGGAAGGAAGAAGTGCTAATCCAATCTGAGGAAGTGAGAGAAGAGGAAGAAAGTAAGAAATTGAACTATTATTTGAGATTGCTTCAAATAAAAAAAAATTGATAATAAAAGAAACCAGACATCAGGTTACATATTTTTTACTTGAATTGATAGTTCTATAAAACCTCACAATCAGGAGCATACATTAAAGTAGAAAATAAATAACTTGCAATCTGATTTTGAATACTATCATGTGAATAATCAGGACTCAAACCCAATACTCAAATGAAGTAGTCTGCTAGAGAAATTTGGTGCAAATTGAGTTTACAATGCTTGATATTACAGAACTTTACAGAACTTTATTATCAATATAAAAAACAAAATAAGTTAGAGAAGAAGACCTCTGACTTAAAGAGAAGAAATCGAGTAGCTAGCCTCTGACCTAAAGAGAAGAGAAAGGAAATAAGATTAACATCAATTATATATATATATATATATATATATATATATATATATATATTGACATATTTCTACCATTACTATGCTAGTTAAGCCATAATTTTCTTCTAAGGCCTTCCCGAAAGCTCTAGAATACATAACTATTTTCGATTGAGTGACGAAAATTTCTAAGTGCTAGACGATTTTGTTTTATTTATTAATGACAAATTATAAACTTTACAGTTGTCACAACAAGAAGCAAAACTTTTATTTTTCAAATCCGACAATATAAATATATTTTATTTATTTTCATACGTCACACATTTGAAGAATGATGGAACTCGGTGTAAGTTTACCACTAGTACCACAAAATTTATAATTGCTTATATTTAACAGCACTGGTTCAAATATCAAGTGGATCAAAATTGATAAATAAAATATATATTAAAGAAGAAGAAGTTTTTATTCGCATACAATGTCTCAATTTTTTACCATGGATCATAAAAAATTTTAATGATGCAAAGTTACAAAAATAAAGTCATTACATAAAATCTATAGCATTTTTTAGTGCACTTAAGATAATGAAAATATAACTTGATTTAATGTATTTCTATTATATCTGATGGTAAGGGAGAAGAAAGACATTCTCTTGGTGATCGGTGTCTGCACTAGTTTATCAAAGAAAAAAAGAACTTAAGCTACATTTAAGTTACTGACCTATAACAATTAAATTATCACTATGACTTTTCATAGAATCAATTGTTCTGTGGCAAGCAACATTTCTTAAAAATGATAATTTAGTTACCCGCCAATATCTTATTTTTTTTTATCTCCCCTCCCAAACACACAATGAGTGAATTTAAGAGAGATATCAATTTTTATGACCAACTCTTGTATTTTTGAACATTCAATTTGCATGATGTAGTTATTAGTATTGTGTCTTACTTTTTGCATGAACTCACAAAAAATAATTTTGGTAGTTGCTTGAAACATAATTTATTCGGTAATTTTGATCATCAATAATGTGATGATCGATAAAATTAATGATTTAAAAAATCATAATTAGACTAGAATTCAGACATTTGGTCTATCATGAAAAATTTGATAATCAGATAAAATTGGTCGAGTTGAATAAAAAAACTCGAAATCTTAAAAAATAACATATTTTTTTAAGCCTTTAAAAATTAGAAAACGTGTGAACTAATTAGAAAAAAATTCAAAAAATGATTAATAAATTATGTAATAGAAGACAATACAATTATCGAACAACCATGATATTTCAAATTTTCTATATTTTAAAAATAATTAAATTGAGGAATACAAGATTAATGAAAATATATCTTATAAAAAATAAGTTTTTGAGAAAGATATGTTTGTTAAAAGACCTTAACATATTGATTAAAATAGTAGAACACGAAATTTGTAAATTATTTATGTGCTTTGATCGATTTTTAGATACAGAATTGCTTTATTTGCAAATTAAATTTATTGCTGCAATACTTTAGGACCGATCGACCAATTTAAATTAATAAGGCCCAAAAATCCATTTCATACTCCTTTTTCACTTACTCAGCGTTCTTTATTTTTGTGTGTTGGAGCAAATGGGACCGAACCCTTACAAGTAGGGCTGTATACGAGCCGAGTTCGAGCGAGTTGAGCATAATTCGAACTCGAACTCGTTACAACTCGAGTCAACTCGTGACTCGTTCGGGAGGCAGTTCCGAGCTAACCGAGCCAACTCGAACTCGCCATTTTGTAACTCGAGTCAACTCGTGACTCGGTATTCAACTCGTGAATATAGTGAATAGATGCAATAATTATTTATGAGTATTACAATAATATAAAAAAATAAATTTTATTATCAATTTTATTCTTTTCCATTGATTTGAAGCAAAATATGTCTTGAAACTCAAGATTAATACTCATAGATCATGGTGATGATCTCCAAAAAAATAAAATTTATTACGTCACGAGTCAGCTCATGAGTCAACGAGCCGAGTTGAGCCTAACTCAAACTCGACTCATTTATTAACCGAGTTGGTTCAACTCGAGTTATGCCAACTCGAGTTCTTTTAGCTCGAGTTATAATCGAGTTTTTCACGAGTCGAGTTCGAGTAACTCACGAGTTACGAGCTTTTTGCTCACCCCTACTTACAAGTTACACGGTGGCACCTCCTGTCTCGTGATACGTCCTACCAACATCTCGTTATTTCTCCTTAGCTCTTAGCAAAACACTGTCCAAGGTTAAGTGATCGAGGGAATTCGTTTTACATATGGGTGCGTTTGGATCGTTGGAAGAAAGAAGAAGAAGAAGGAAGAAGAAAAAAAAATTATAAACAATCCAAACTCTTCACAAATTACACACTTCTCAATACTTCTTCCCACTTCTTCCCTTCTTTTCTTCTTTCCACACCTATCCAAACGCACCCATAGATATAGTATAATAAATATAATGATGCCGAGTCGAGAAAATAGAACTAGTTTTAATAAATACTTTTATATAATATTTAATGTTATTGATATTTTGTTTTAAAAAATATGTATACTTGAACTCCAGGTTCTGTAATTGATCCCGTGAACTAGAAATCATAATTCTTGTGCAATTATTGCATTGATGCCTGGTATTTAAATTTTTAGTATTTTAATACTCTCATAAAATATATTATATCAACCGACATAAAAATTCAAATATATTTCTTAGACATTTGTTGTTTTTCTCTTTGGTTCCTTTTGAATCTCGTTAAATAAGCCATAATAATTTTCATTAAATTCGTTCGTGGACGAAAAATAAATTTAGTCCATGAAAGTAAAAACTTACGAAAGACAGTAGTCATAATAATTAAGGAATATGAAAAAATAAATCAAATTTAATGTACCTATAATATTTTGTGTAAATTATTTTAAAAATACAGGCTTATAGCAGAACTGTAAAGATTTTTGTAAAACACTCGCCCTCCTAATAAGTTGAGTTGTTCGCATTTCATGCCATCTGATTTTAACCTCTAAAATTTTTGGAGTAATTATGTATTTCAAAACTTATAGTCAACAATAATATATATTGTAGTTGAAGTTTCAGTTCTCTTTTTTTTTTTTTAACCTTATCATGGTATTTCTTTTTCGTGGATGATTCAAGATTCAAAATTCATATGAGATAACTAATTCGTTGATTTAATTATATCTCGAGATCTTTATCTTGCAAAATATTATATGTAGAGATAAAAAAAAATTGTTAGATTTGAAGTATATTATACCCATTTGGATCGTATGGAAATATGAGGAATAACTTCTTTTTAGACGTAAATTTATTATTACCAATCCTATCTAGGAATAGGTTATTCCTCTTATTCCTAAACAATCCAAACGAAATGATAAAAGAAGTAAGGAATTTTAAGTTCAATATTTTATTACGATTTCATGCGCTGTCGACGCACCCCATAAGATGTGTTTACGCATATTGTCAAAATATTGTATCGAACTTCATTTATCAATGACAACGATGCTCTGGCTATACAGGTATTAATAATCTAGCTAGGTAATGCAATCTTAAACTTTTGATATAATGATAAAAATTATACCTTTTAAGTTTTAGATCTCAATGAATTACGACATATATTTTTATTTTGTGGATTGCAGTAGCAAATATTTTGTTTGAACAAAGAACATGTCAAACATAATACAACGCGTTTTGGTTGATCACCAGCAGCTTATTTAATAAACTAATTTAGACTAGGTATGTCTATTTTAGACCTCAAACATACAAGATGCCTGATGATCATTAATTAATAGCACTCATATATGCATGCTTAGCATCTTTACAAAAGATATTGTACAAATGATAGCTGTTTCCCAAATCCCAATTAGAAGTGCATTTTAGCAAGTTGCTAATTGGACGCCGTCAAGACGGTCAAGTTGCTATTGACCCCATAAGTGCATTTGCGTTTTTTATTTATTTATTTATTTATTTTTAAATGTACTGGTGGGGTTCGTGCACGGGCAGAGTATATTGTAAATTTTTTTACTAATGTACATTTTTAATTGGTTTTATTTTATGCGAATGATAAAAAGAACATCCATTATGTTTTTTTCCTTGCAATGCCCCCACTTCTGCATTTTTTTTAAAC
The DNA here is from genome assembly GCA_028095005.1 of Rhynchospora pubera. Lineage (NCBI taxonomy): Eukaryota > Viridiplantae > Streptophyta > Magnoliopsida > Poales > Cyperaceae > Rhynchospora > Rhynchospora pubera. The sequence goes on from JAMFTS010000042.1 coordinate 83,546, forward strand.
TAGATTTTGAAAATAATATAATTGTCAGTCACTGTTCTATAAATTAACTTGCTATTTAAAAGAATTAACTCTGATAACCTGAGACGAGGAAAAAAAATAAATAACATGTTACACAATTGATTGCATAATTCAACTTTTCTCTGACGCTCGATTGCTTAAATTTCTAAATATTTTTTATGTTAGAGAAGAATCTGAAAATTAACTTTTTTTAAATGAAATGAAATGAGATTGACAATTAGAAAGTAAAATTCAAAATAATATTGGAACTGTTTTCAGGTTGCAGCTACTAAAAATAATTAGCTGCATGGATTATTTTATTTATTAAAATGATGTTTAAATTGGGACTGTTATATATGGCCGCTTTAGCAGGCGCTATTTGGTGTGGAGGCAAATTCTTTTATTGATATGAATATAATAATAGTCAGCGCTTGATTTTATTTTTTTCTAAAATAGCTGACATTGATCTTATTGAAATAAGTTAAACATTAAATAATTATAATAGAAAAATTTTAATTCTTTAACTAAACCTATTTAATCGAATTTGTGTACCAATTTATTCAGGTTAACTTTTTTGAAGCGGCAGACCTAACCCAGACAACTGGACATTCTATAATGCAGGAGCTTTATTGATGAGACAATTCTTCTAAGATTAACATTTTATATTTCTGTTGCCATCATTAATTCGATTAAGCTTGTAGTGAACATCTTTATTACATTTCGCTTTTGTTGGAAGTACCAGTCAATAGATGATCATTAAAGTTATTAATAAAATGGATTAAAACAATGGGTCCATATATAGCATCAACTCATATTAAATTTGGCAGGATTGTGCATTTATTTAATTTTATATTGGTACCATTTATTTGTGTTTAAATAATTTTTTGTGTTCTTTTTTCTTGTGTTAGTGAGAATTTGGTTCTTATATATCTTTGTAGCTTCAGTTCCATTTTTATTTATTTATTATTATTATATATTTTTTTTGGGGTCAATTCCACTGAATCCTTCGAGCACGCAGCTTTTGCATTGAAACCTTGAACGGAGCAAGGTATTAATGGTCACAACTCACAAGTCACAACCCACAAGTCGCAACTGCTAATGAGTCATATGTCACAAATATACAAATGAAAAGAACTGTTCAAACAGATACCCGAGAGGCCGAGACGAGGAATTAAATATGGAAAATGCACGGATAAATTAATTTGAAAAAAGTAGCCGACACAGAACAAAGGCACAAGGTCCCAGTTGTACAGGAAAAAAATAAATTAGTTGCGAACTGACGATGGATTGATGATGGATCAGACCAACTAAACCTCTCAGTCAAACCCCCACGAAATTATTTGATTTATTTCCCTGGTTTACAAAGAAAAACCAATGTAAGCATGTTTCAAAATTATTTTACAGAATCTTCACTTGTTTGACAGTGACTTTTGCATATATATCGACCCTGGTTTACCCATATTCTGAAATTTTTAATCGGATGCAGCAATGAAAGTTTGTGACTTCACATGATATATCATGAAGTTTGTGACTTCACATATATATCATGGGGTAATCAATTGATTTTAAAATTGTTTGTCCTTATTATATATATATACCCTTATTGTAATCAGATAGTGTAAATAATGTGAGCTGACATGTGAGCTCACTGATCAATGTTGTGATTTCATTCATGAAACACTGCATTTTTGTCTTTTTATTTTGGTAAATTTGAGCCTTTTAATTTTGGATATTGATGAATAATATAATAGGCTTTTACTTGTGCATAATATTTTCGTTTGCGCACAGAATGGCATAAAAAGCACATTATGCTTGACCAAGATATCATTAACCTAGCACTAAACATCTTTACTATTTTCATGGTCATTTTTTTACTACAGAGAGTCATGAAACCTAGCACTAAACATCTTTACTATTGTCATGGTCATCTTTTTAATGGTCCTTTAGCGAGAAAATAAGAATAAGGCCCCGATCAAAATGGAGTTTTACGTGGGATTTCATCTCATTTCATTTCAACAGAATTGATTTTATTGGATTTCGTTGGATCAAATTATATAAGAATTCCAATCAAATAACACCAAATTATTGACTAGGTAGCCACTACCTAGATTGTAAAAAAAAATAACACCAAATTATTTCATTTTGATCAAGAATTTTCCAACGAAATGAAATGAAATGAAATCCCACGTAAAAAAAAATGGAATTTTAATCAGGGGCTAAAAGAGCCTTTAAGTAACTCCTTATAGAATCATGAAACTTAGCACTAAACGTCTTGACTATTTTCATGGTCATCTTTTTAATTGTCCTTTAGTGAGAAAAGAAGAATAAAAGAGCCTTTAATTGACTCCTTATAATGTTCATAGAAATATTCATCAATGCTATATCCAAATTATTATATTATTCAGATCAAATAATTAAGTTATTATATAGATCAATAAGTTGAATTAGCCTTATTTGAATAGATTTTGAATTAGTCAAGAGATAAAAAAAAATCAATAGCTGTATAATTAAACAGACAATATACCATTTAATTAGTCTTTCAGTTCAGCCTTATCGAACCTCGAATAAGATGAATAATAAACCCAATTAATTCGCCAAACCCATTAGTTCAGCCTTATCTGTTTCTGTAATCCTTTTAACTTCATTTTTTTAGTCCAGCAATCACTCATTTTAATTAAATAATATCGACAATATCCAAAGTAATACGAGTAGTATGATCCATATAAATATGATATATCAACACATCCCATTTCTCTGTTGACTAGTCAACTACTGAGGTTATTAATTGTAGTCTTGTAGATGTCTCTTCAAACTTCAAAGAATGTAACATTAAATGTTCATCCATAACGAACCGTACGTCTCCCTTATCCCGTTAATTATTTCCTTGTCTGAAACTCTCTTATTATTATCTACATAACATAATTATAAGCGTCGGATGGAACGTCTCAATTAATGTAGTACTTTCTTGTGCCCTAACATACTTCTTTGATACATCATACATGAATCAATTGTACGCATTATCCTTATTCTTTATCAAATTAGGTGTTACCTTTTTTTTCATTTTTTTGTGAGAATACTCTTACGCAGTCGCCAATGCCAATAGTTCTCTTATATGAATAGTTTCAATTAGTCTTGGGAGCAAATCCAAGCATGGATATGGGGTTAATTGTTCTATTTTTTCCCCTTTAAAAGGCAGTATATTTCATTGCTAATATTAATATTAGAGTAAAACCTACTGTGAACCATGGTGCATATAAGCTTTTGTGCACCATTACCGTTTTGGTCGGTGGTTTCACAAATTATCAATCTAATTTAACCAACCCAATCTATATATTGAAATCTCATAGAAAATAAAATTTTACAATTTTTTTATTTTTTTACTATTTTTTTCAAAATTTTTAAAACTTACCATTTTTGCTATAAATTAGTTTAAGAATATTCCAAAAATGGAAAGCTTTAGAAAATTCGGAAAAATAAATAGTAAAAAGTTTTCAAATATTGTAAAAATTTGTTTCATGAGATTTCAATATATAGATTGGATTGGTTAATTTAGATTTGTCAATTTGCAAAATCATCGATCAAACAATCATGGTGCACGGAGCCCTATGCATCATAGTTCGCAATAAAAATTCTCTTAATATTAATTATGCAATTTATGTTGAGAAATAAGGATGTAAAACTGATCTCAAATTATTTACTAAAAACCAATATCTGCAATCTCTATATTTTTTACAATAAGAAATAAGTAAGTATTCTCATAAAAATGCTTAGTGATTTTGTCATTTTTATATAGAAACAAATTCAAGTTTTGGAGAAAGTAAAGAGAAATAAATTTAGTATTAGAGAAAAAAAAAACTCCAAGTCTTGCTTCTTAAAGAAGATCTACTATTTTTTTCACAAAAAAAATAAATAAATAATTCTCTCATAAGTTCAAAAACTCTAACAGTAGTTCTACAAAAATTATTAAAAATAATGTCCCCCCTCCAAAATTTCAATAGTCCATACTGAAATTCTTGTCCTTTTCTATATTACAATTCTAGCTCGGTCCCTAACACTTCATGCGAAATCGATCGTCTCCCTTTTCTTAAATTACAAATTGTGACTACATCACTAAAGCAATGCAAATTTAAAGACCACGGCCCCACCTCAAAAATAATTTTACTAAAGAATGGATTATACAAATATATATATCATTAATTCGGTCCCAAAAAAATGCGTTTCAATCATGTTGCTATTACCTTTTGCTTCTATTCACAAAATCAAACCATGCACGAATCTTACTTTTGTCAAATCGTATGCCTCGTGACATCTGAAGATTCTGAATGGCGAAATGCTATAGCTCCGTTGAAGAATTGCTAAAAATCTGAAACCAGAAGAGGAAACTTCCGACCAACAAAGCAATTTCTTTTTGCGCAACTACATTTCCATTCCAAAATTGTGAAAATGACCTTTCGCCCTCTCTCCTCTCTTTGCGCTATCACACTTGCATTTTTTTTTTTTTTACATTAACGCGTACTAATCCTATATTGGTAACTTGAAATCATTTAATATATTAATCGGCGCAATTCAGATCCGATCCGAAACAACTGTGGGTAAATAGTTGTTAGAACAGTATTGGATCCTGGCCGTTCATTTTTTGTTTGAATCAATCCGGTTCGTCCGATCGAGTCCGATCTACGCGTCTCTTCCCAAATGGCTCCGTACGAGGGCAGCTGTTTTCTCTCTCCATCAGCCCACGTTCCTCTTTGACTTTCATTCATTTCTCCATTCTTCTCTTTTCTCCGTCTCTCCTAGCACAGCTCCTGAAGAAAGAGAAAAAGTTGTTCATGCTTTTCCTTCTCCGATCATGGCAGCCTTCGAAATCGGCTCGCAACACAAGTGCCATGGATGAGTAGATGAGTCCATCCTCTTTCATTTGAGTACCATTTGTCTTTACTTTCTTTTGGCTTCTGTGTTTTCCTTCTGTTTTTGGTGAGTTTACTGCCTCTTTTATTTTCTTTTTTTGCTTGTCTTTGTATTTGCAACTTTGCATATTTTGTTCTCTGATTTCAATTTTGTTGAAGGTTTTTGTTGATTCTCTTTTCTTCTTATTCTTCTTCTGTTTTTCCTTTTTTTCCCACATTTCTCTCGATTTTGCTTCAATTTGTGCTGGGGCACTATGCCAATGTGCGGCCCATTGCTTCAATTTGGAACAAATACCTTTACATTTGGCTGATTTGGAAGAAATTGCGGAGAATTAGTTCTCAGGCGATGGGGATGGGAGTCTCGGCTACTGAGGAGCACAAGGTTGGTACCGTGTTTTCATTACTTCATTGAAAAGAATGATTGCACTGAAATGTGTGTAAATTGAGTAATGATAATGCTATTTAGTTATGGTGTGGTCCGAGATGTCTGTTAAGAGATTTGTAAGGTCAATAAATTAGATGTCTATTGAAAAGTTTGTGAGGTTTCAGAGGTCTGTTATTTCAGACCTCAGCCAAATAGCACTCTTTATTTTAAAGGTGCTCTTTGCTCTCACAGTATTCTGTGTTTTTTAAAATAAAGAGTGCTGAGATTTTAAAAGCACTCTTTATTTACATACAGATTAGGTTTTAAAAGTACTGTTTGTTTCAAAAGTGTTCTTTGGTCTCACAATTTAGGTCAATAAATTATGTGCGATTCAGGTCAATAAATTTAGGTCTAAGATGGCCGCAATTTCTTCAAAATCAGAATACAATTTAGGTTTTAAAACAAAGAGTGCTGGGATTTTATTATGTGCTTCTTTTTTTTTTCTAAATATGGAGGCATAATTGTATTCTATACTTTATCAAACATGGTTGGTACAGAATATGATATGATATATTGCTTGCTTGGCCTTCCATGGTGACCATTATAAAATGATTCATCTTTTGCAACTTGCGTAGCACTATTGATATAACAAGTATTAGCAGGTCCGGTATTTGGTGTTTGCAGCATTATCTCATCAAAATTTATGTGCACAATTGAATTTTTATTATTTTTTTCCCATGCGCATGTGCTTGATTTAAGAGCAAAATTGCCTTAATTGAGCTTTGAAGTTTCTGTTTCTGTTCAGATCAGATAATAGAGGAACAACACTTCAAATAGTAAGAGAAGACTGCCTGACGGTCTGGTCCTATTATGAAGGAGCAACAATCCAGTGAGTAGATGTAGGATTTGCTGCTGCCTCTTGCCTTTATCTAATTATATGGTAATTTCTGTCATATTGTGATTGATGGTATTAAGTAGTAGACTATTTTCTATACTTCTAAACTAAGATGTGTATGAGTACATGGTATCCTCATAGTATGCTTCTATGTGCTTCGTGGTTCATGTTTAATTAATTCATCATGATTAAAAGTAGTCGAAAGACATAGGATTTTCATCTAAATTTTCTTATTCACTATGGAGATTTATTCATGTCACTTAATTTTTTTGTCGCAGGTAGTTAGTTCCAAACTTTGCACTTTTGAGATATCCAATGATGAGAGCAAAGGGCATTTTTGGAACATCATATGCATTTTCAGTGAAAGTACAAGGGAAATCAACATAATAATTTTCATCAATGCTGCTGCGACATACTGCAACATTGTTATTTTTTTTAAGATTAAGTTTTCTAAAAAGCCGGTACCAAATCGATACAAATTAAGTTTGCAAGGTTCATATTTGATTGATAAAAGTTGTCTATTCCTTACGTAGAAATTAATAAAGTGGATGAACATTGGGCTAACATTGATTTTTTTTTCACCGGAGTGAATTTCTTAGCCTCTTTTTCATATTGATCGAATTTTTTTTTCTTTTGATTGCAGGCTGTTTTGCTTGGAGTGCTGCTTCTTTTCTGCAGGCGGGTGATGATATTGGCTCTATAATGTGGTGCTGAAAATTTTCTGCTTTTTAGATTGTCCGCATTTGTGTGTTTAATGATCTGCTACTGTGAATATATTGCTTTCTTTGTTCAATTTCCTTTTGGGTTATGTCCTGATGGTAAAAAAATTTCCATGTTTTGGATTTTCTTAGGGTCGTGGTTTGTCTAAGATATTGTCAGTGTGTCTTTCATTAGTGGTACAAAAGTACATGAGTTTGTTTCTTTGGTGCTCGATGCATGGCTGCAGATTTTCATAGAAAAAATTCGACTCGAACTAACAATAGACAGCTCTATTTGACAGTGGAAGGAGTTTTCGGTACAGCCCACAGAAATGATCATTTGAACATAGTGTTTCTTACAGAAAGAATGTGGTTGGACTGCAGAAGGTCTGCGCTTCTGTTTTATTACCAGTGTTTTGTTCTTTGCTGTAGTCTGGCATTTTTGTATCATATCATTTCAGTTTTGCATTTTTTTCTCACTGCTTCCTGCATGTTTAATTGTAGGGTTCTCTTGTCAGCTGTTCCATCTTGCGCCTACTTTTCCTTTTTTTTCCTGTGGTATGTGTTGCGGGTTGAGATGATCCATCTCACTGCTGCTTCTTCTATTCTGTGAGTCATATCTTCTTTGTATTATTTTGATCTCTGACTTTTGTTTCTTACATCTATGTATTAGGTTGGTTTATTTACCTTTGCTTCTTTTGCAGATCATAGTTTTAATTCTTTGCTTTATCATTTAGCTTCTAACCGTGAATTGTTTATGCAAAGGACTGCAAAAGAAAAATGCTGGGAGGATGATCTGCCATGGCACTTGGCATGGCAGCAGTAGGTAAGATGGTGGCCAGCAGCTCACACTCAATCATGTCTCTCTAATCTATTTACTGGTATGTATCAATCACTATCATATTGAGTTGCTTTCACACATGGGAATTTACAAACTTAGACAATTTTGATATGGTTGGACTTTTTGTTAAACTAATGGATACCTATTCAGGCAAATTCAATGGTTTGAATTTGTACAAGGAATATGAAATCAAATTCTGGACCACTAAATTAAATATTTTAGTTCAACTCTCCCCAATGGATTATTTAATGCATATATTTGTATTTATGCAATAAAGAAATGAGATAAATTGTGTGATTGCTTGCAGGTATGGGCTGTCTACAAGTCTTTAGCGGATGAGACGAAATAATTTTAGAGGACCAGTAAGTGCTTGAACAACTTTCAATATTACTTTTGCTATTTAGCATTGATTTTACACTCTAGGGTTACATGATGAGTGGATACTATGCAGTAATAGGCAATGAAATAAGAACAATTACACTGATTTTTAGGGAAAAAACAAGCGATGTAGGATGATACAATATTTGACCGAGTAGTTGGTGGCTGCATTTATAGCCTAGAATCTAAGAATCTTTGTCATCCTCTTAAAATCAATTAAGTGACACGAGGCTTGGAGTAATCATGTAATGATTCCAGTATAAATCCTGTATAAAATTCTAACCTATAGAGACTGTAAAGCCTCTATTTGCAGTAATTTAGTAGCAAAGATTCTAATTTATGTCAACTGTGTTGTTATACAAAAGAACTAATTCTTCAAAGGGTTAATTTTAAAAACGACAGCTGAAGGTATTATATCTCTTTCAGAGCTTCAAATAAAAAAAAAAGACATTTTACAAAATATAGCGACTACACAGAAGTTAGAGAATTTCATTTGTCAAATTCAGCTTAATTTTATCGTTCTTTTCCCTCATCAGATTATTTACTATTAATAATAAAATTGAAAAAAATAACACGAAAAATAGGTCGCGCAACGCGCGACGCACCCACTAGTAAACTATGTAATGTAGCAACTTTGTAATAAATGAAAAGAACCCTTTATGCCCAGTATATGAGATTATTAATATTTTCATCAAGTTGACAAAAAAGACGTGACATCTCTAATATGTTAATATTCTAAGTTGGGAAATTAATTACCAGTGTTATCTGAGACCTAATTAATTTATCAGTGTTGACACTTCTTCAGATGTGCCTTTTTCCCATGAGGACCTTTCTAGCAATTTATTAGGCTTATCAGCTCATTGTTATGACCATTAGTAGACTTCTATTTGTAAATATTAATTAAACATAATTAAGAAATGATTAGTAGACAAAAAGATTTGTATTAATTTTGTGGATAATAATGACATGCAAGTGATTATTCAAGTAGAGCGAGAGACTAGTCTGCCCCTGTATATATTCATGAAAAAAAAGAAGTTTGGACAGGATAAGTCAAAGTTGTAAATGACCACTAACAGTTATTTTCAACTTTAAAAGTTCTATAAGAATCCATTTAGCATGAAAGAAGCTGTTCACAAAATCTCATGAAGGAAAGGAGCTACAGAAAATAGAGATGATGTAAAGCCGCCATAAAGGTAAAATCATCCGAGTAATTTTAACTTCAGGGTGATTTTGGTTTTCTTTGTTCAGGGTTCTGAGCTCTTTGTATATACTGTACTGACTTTTTTTCTATTTCATACAATCTTGTTGGCTAATGCCAACATTCAAAAAAATTCAACTTCAGGGTGGAAAGTGTTTTGTTGTTGTTAGTAATGTCACTCATCTAGAATCCACATGTATTTGGGCTAATACATGCTCGTTTAAACAGAAACAAATATTTGCCTTAGCTAGTACTCACATGCACACTCGGTTTGATCAGAATGAATACTCACTTCAGCTAGTGTTGTTTTATTTTTTAGATAGTAAAGTTTAGTTCGTGGATCTGAGGTATAAAAATTTTACTAAACCAATAAATTGAAATAATAAGGTTGCAAAACGTGGTTAAAGATGTCACTAGATCCTGCAACGTCTTAAAAGGTCCTTTACTTGTTGCTTATGATTTATTTCATCATCCGAGAAAATTAAGGTAATGTATTGCTACATTCTGGTATACTTTTGCTGACATGCATCAACATTTTTTGGGCTATTTACAAATTTTCTTTGTTTAATAAAATTTTGTTGGTTTGACAATCACCAACCAATTTTAAAAAATAAAATTTTTGGTCTAGCAAGAACAATTTTTTTTTTTTTAACAGAGGACTACTATATTTGTTGATACATTTGATGCGATATATCCATTAACCATTATAGAAGAAGCAATATGGAAAGTTCAACAGTTTGTGTCTCCATGAAAAAAGATACGAATCTTATTGGTTAATATATATGATATGGGAGTATGGGATAAGATACTTACATGTTAATCATCATGTATGGGTATCTCCAATTTATAATCGCTTTATTAGACTGAATAAGTAACTTATACATGAAATATTGATGTTCCTTTTTGAATTGACAATCCATTGAGATTCAACAAACCGTGCATATTATCTCCAATTTCAGCATATATATTTCTAATTATGTACAAAGTGGAGTGTCATACTGTCTTAACACCTAAAGATAAAACTATTCATTGTTGGAGTTGGTTCAATTTGGCACAAATTATACATGCTTCCTCATAAAATTATTAGTGATGCTTTGACACTCTTTGCTTCTGAAGATGTTATATTATATACAGATGTCGGTTCCTCATTGGAATTTTTTATTGTAAATGGTCCATCAGATACCAGGAATTTAATGGGTCGTTGGAATTATAATGCCTAGTTCCCAACACATTATTTCTGAATTTAAAGCATTGTAGATAAATCTGCCAAGTTAGCAAAGAATATGTGGCATTTATTCGTTCGCTTTGGAAATAAAGAATTCACTAACAGTTTAATCAAAACAGTAGCTATGAAGAGAACATTCTACCTAGAGATGACTAAGTACCCGGTACCCCTGTCTAGAGTTGCTTTTTACATGAACAGCTTTCCACAAACAAAACACTGCAACAAATCATTGGCTTGAAAAATAAAGATGTGCTAGTAGTTGGTACAAAATTTTAATGTACCTAACAAAGGTCACGTCTGCCACTATTTCAATTTTGAAATTATAATCATGGTCTGCTTTTAAAACACTAATTTTTTCAAATTAAACCTTCATGATTAAAGTTGAATGGTTTTGATAAATCATCACAGTAAAGTAAATTTTAAATATATATGTGTGTGTGTGTGTGTGTGTGTGTGTGTGTGTGTGTGTGTTATGTTTTCTGGTCCCAAACGAACATCTGATTTCAATTAGAAAGGTACTGTTTTTTAGGCCTGTTCGAAACAGAGGGGGTTAAGAACGAAGATTTGCTCGAATAAATTTACACAACAAGAGATGCCCTTTTTCTTTGAAGACTACAAAGAGGGTTAAAAAATGATAAATATTAAATTACGTTTTTTATATTAAATATTTCAACTCATTATTGTGCTAGACTTGGTCTCTGCAACAGCAACAACACGTTGAATAAAAGCAGAGTTGTTTTAGGAAACTTTGGGTGCCAGAAAAGAAATGCATGGCCTGAATTTCCTTTCTTAACTATAAAATCAGATTAAGAAATGTTGATCGACTTTGGTTAGGAAGCCAAAATGGCACACATATTAATGATAGGTCCATCTCGTCTGATAAGTTGTTGATCTGAATTTTGAAACCAAACTTGGAGCCGCCTCCATAAAAAATAAAATAATCTTGAGAGAAAAAAAAAATGAGCACAGATTGGTTATGTACATACTCTTTTGAAGCTCAACGCGAAATCGTGTTTAAGTGACGTCCCTTCTATGTACTATCAACTAATACCGATTCCCCTCCATTGACACACAAATGGAAGCCCTCTGTTATTTTTAGTTAGATTTCTCATAAGCAAATCTCGGTTGTTTTTATTTACAAAAAAAATGTGCTCTCTTCTGCACCAACAAAAATGGGCAGAAAAGTTAAGTATATTATTTGGTGTATAAAATTGGTTGCATTTCAAATCTAATTGCTTGTTATAATACTTTTTTGTTTTCAACAATACATGTACACTTAAATACCTTAAAAGTTGTAATATCAAATACATACCCAAAATTAACATATGTTTAATTTTTCTAATTAATTGAAACCTATAGAGGTGCATGAAACACTATTAATTTCGCATACGCAGCAACTAATATTTTGAAAAAGACATAATTTGATAATTTTTTTCTATTATAAAAGAACTGAATAATCCGTAAAAGAGTTATTGTTTTGTTCTAGTTATACAATGCTTGATTTCTAAAACAACTAAGTATGTCCAAAACATTTTTATGGAACCTCTATTGGTTAGCACACGACCAAATTAAACACCTTATATTTTAAAAGCTCGTTGTTTAATTAAATCGCATCCGACCTGCTGTTGTTAACTACTTGAAAAGATGATATCAGTTTGAAAATGAAAGAACCCAAAAATGATTAAAATGGAGTAGACCGAGTAATAAGCCAATTTAGTTTCCTCAGCTCTAACAACAGGCATAAACCTATTTAAGCTCCTCATGCCTCTCATTATCTCCAAACCCCACCATTTCCCCTCCAAAAATAAAAAGAAGCCTTAAACCAAACCAAAACAAATCAGAACAAAACAAGCACACACATTGCCCCACTCATGCTACAATGACCCTTTCCTCATCTCCTCTCTTCTTCCTCCTCTGCCTTTTCTCCTTCCCCTTCCTCTCCTTCTCCCAAAACCAAACAGCATTGAACAACGACAGGCTACAGAAGGCCTACACAGCCCTTCAAGCCCTCAAGCACTCCATCACCTCCGACCCGAAAAACTTCACTCAGAATTGGTGTGGTCCTGACGTGTGCAGCTACAAAGGCGTGTATTGCGCACCCGCACCAGACGAGCCTTGCCATCAAACAGTCGCAGGACTTGACCTAAATCATGCCCGTCTCGTCGGCACATTGCCTGAGGATTTGGGTCTCTTGTCAGACCTCGCTTTGTTCCATCTTAACTCGAACAAGTTCAAAGGTTGCCTCCCGAATTCCATCACGAGCTTCAAACTCCTCCATGAGCTAGACGTGAGCAACAACAAGTTAAGCGGTCCGTTCCCTTCGCACGTTCTCTGCCTACCTAATCTTAAGTATCTTGACATTAGGTACAACAAGTTCACCGGTACTGTCCCGCCAGAGATTTTCGACCGGGATTTTGATGCAGTTTTCATAAACAACAACAAGTTCAAGTTCACCTTGCCAGAGAACATCGGCAACTCGAAAGCATCAGTGCTAGTTCTCGCCAATAACAAACTCAAGGGTTGCATTCCAAAGAGCATAATCAACATGAGGAATACATTAAATGAACTGGTCCTCTTAAACGCCAATATCACCTCATGCATACCGCCCGAGATCGGAAACCTCGATCAACTGACAGTGTTTGACATAAGCTTCAACAACATCGAAGGCACGTTGCCCGAAAGCATTGGCAACATGAAGAAGCTTGAACAGTTGGATATTGCACACAACAACCTTGCGGGAGAGATACCAGAGGTGATATGCGAGTTGCCGAACTTGAAGAATTTCACGTTCTCCTACAATTACTTCTGCGGTGAGCCAGGACGGTGCCTCGACATCAAAAGAATTGATGACAGAGAGAATTGTATTGCCGGTCGTCCCGACCAGCGACCACATGACGAGTGCATGGCTTTTTTGCATCGGCCACCAGTGTATTGTGATTCTGACGGGTGCATCGCGCCACCACCACCATCACCTCCACCACCGTCACCGCCACCTCCATACTATTAATTAGGTGATTTGTTTGAGATGTAATTAATTCTTTTTCATTTCTGATGTTGGCAAGTTATTATATATATTTCTACACCGGAACACTAGTATATATTTTTTTACTTTGTGTGCGAAATTTGGTATACATTTTGAGTTCATTTGATCATTGATGTGAAGTTCCTTTTCTCTATTTTGGACATGAGCGTCTATTCTGACTTTGTCAAGTACTCAAGTCCGTCAATTTCAACTTTTTGGCAAATTTACATTTTACCCCGGAAAACCTTTCAATATATATTTCCTCTTTTCGAACAACTCTTTTATTCGCAATTACTCGCATATTCAGAAATTATTACTGTGCCTCAGTAATGCCTCTTAGAAAATTTTCTGGTTAGTTGGAGCAGTGGCATGGTATAGGAGTATTTCTTTTATTCTTTTTATCATATACTGTTATCATGCAAGTATGTACTCCAATATTCTGCGAGAACAAATAAGATATTTATTATTTTTCTAGCAACGTATGACATATTTTGTGTTTTTTGTAAGGGTCGTATAGTAAATGTCGTGTTAGCTGGTTTTGATAGTGATAAAAATAATTGTGGATTGGACGTGCATGTCCATCCAAACAAGGGACGTGACGGTGATTTAAAAAAGGGTTCAAATTAGAAACTAATTAATCTAGTTTTGTGAGAAAAAATAGAAAGATATATTTTTAGTTCGAATGATCTGATATATTCTGTTTTGTATACATGTTGGGTTGTTCTAAAAATATATTTAAACAGAAATTATTTTTCTAGAAAATTATATTATCCTGCTGATTTCTTATTTGAAGTGAAAAATCTATTTGGTGTAAAGATTTGTCTTTCCATCATACTTTACAAATACTTTATTTCAAATAATTCTGAAAATTTAAAGTTTTCTCAAGGAAAGAGCATAATTTATAATGTTGTCAAATTCACTGTTTGACAAATATTCCTTAAACCAAGTTCATGGCAGAAGTAATTTCTTTCTGGAACAAGGAAAGACACTAAATTTGCATTATTTTTAAATACCATATGCTTAGTTAAAAGCTCAATTGTAGTAGATAGTTTTCCCCTTTATTATGCTTTTCTTTTACTATTTCAAGCAGAGTGTGTTCAACCAATCCCCCCATCCACCCCGGATCGGCATCCTCTACAGCCCAGCATTTGGCTGGACGGTACAGCCAAGGCATTCTTAAAAATTTTAAAATTCAAACGTTAAATTCAAACCGTTGATCTTGTTTAATTTTACGAGCGATGCATTTTCATATAAATTTTATAAAATTTGGAGTTGATTTGATAATAGATTAAGTGGTCAACAAATGAACGAATATGGTTAACTATCACTGATTAATTCTAATACGTTCGTCATTTGATCATTTAATCAAGTATCAAATCGACTCCAAATTTTATAAAACTTATATAAGAATGCATCGCCCGTAAAATTGAATAAGATCAACGGTTTGGATTTAATATTTAAATTTTAAATTTTATAAATATTAAAAAAAAAAACCTTGGCTGTACCGTCCAGCCAAATGCTGGGCTGTAGAGGATGCGGATCCCATCCACCCCCACCAAAAAAAAATGAAAGAAATTTAAAAAAAGAATAACGATTGTTTTTTGACCAATCAAACACATGATTTATAGGAAAAGTTAATGAAGATGTGACCTGTCCCGGCAAACAAAGAAATTGACGGTGATTCGGAAAGTTAGAAATGATATTAGAAATTGAGTCAATGCAAAGTAAACAAAATCCCATCATTTTTTCTTCTTCATGTCTTTTAAATCTATCCGTCAAGTAGGAAACATTTTCTTCACCGTCATGTGCTATATATGACCTATTTTTTTCTTCTTTTTTTCTTGTCGAAAGTATTGCCATCCATGTCGTCATTTTTGTTATAAATTATTATTATCATTTATTCTCATAATTCTTGAAGCACTAATTCTTTAGACTAGCTCTAATTAAATTATTGAGCGTAATTGTTTGTTAAATTGATTTATACATTCAACTTTCAACTTACTACAAAAGGAGATACTAAATATGAAAACTTTCATGTCTATTAATGTTCTTTTTTTTCGTTAATTTAGTGTATGTGCGTAATTTGACAATGAGTGAATAAAACCGTCCTCGTTCGTCACACAAAATATAAATAGAATGAATCCCCATGTTTTAGGTGATATTTATGCAAATATTTCCCGATGATCAAAATTTGAAATAAGATGTAAAATAATTAGAAACCAAATAATTTTTTTTTAACAGCATTCTCAAGGACCAGAAATGTATGTTTGACCAAAATTAGGTTTGGGGCACCCCACACAATATCTAAGCTGTTAAGCTACATGTTTCAAAGGGGCCACAAAGTGGGGCAATTCTTTTTGTTTTAAATTCATTTTCAAATACAATATGCATTAGTTTCTTTAAGTAATACAAATTCCATAGTAAATTAAGTTCCGATTGCGTTTACATTGAATGCTAAAAAACAGCTTAAAGTTTTAGATTAAATGTCCAACATGGCAACATGTAATTTTCTTTATTTGTGGTGGACAGAAGAAACTTTTTATCATCAAGGGTCCGCTTATTAGCCAATGGCACACATCAGATCAACCACACATAACAATTAATAGTAACTATGTATTTTGTACATAATTATTAGTTACATAAATAAAATTGGTGATGATTATCAAACCTTGTACAGGAAAAAAAAAAAGAGTATTGAAATGCATGAATTATATTATATCAATACCGATTTTTGAAGTGTTCCACAATTTCTAGCTACAGCTTGAAACAGCTACGTATTTTTTTTTTCTCATTACCAACTCTGAAGAACCTTCCTAGCACGTCTTAATAATTAATTAATTTTTTTTATTAGAAGTTTGTATTAATTTACAAGAAAGGCGGCTGGTGATGATCGGTTGGTTCGCCTTGTTCTTTTCTTTCTCCCATCCTTTTCAGTTATCTATTATTTTTTTCTTTTTATAATAGAAGACGCGTACGTACAACCTTGCTTTCTAAAGTCAAATTCAAAAAAATCCCCTGAATTTTCGGTTCAATTAATATTTTGTATGAAAGATAAATTGTTTCTACTCGGTTCAGTTCAAAAGTAATTAAAAAAACAGTACACAATAATCAACCAAACCCTCAAATTAGTCACTTCTTTACTATTTTATCCTAGAAAGATAGATGACCAACGAAATAGCACCTATAAATGATTAATGAAAACTGTGCCATAATCATTTGTTGCCTCGAATTGAACGTTAACAATTACTTAATTAGGAACAAATGATTTGAGGAATGTGTCCAGAAAAAATAGAAAAAATATATATAAATAACAAGTCAAGCTGTCAGAATTGAGTTTTGCCAAGAGTCAAGTGACAGCCTGGCTACAGAAGATAAGAGAATTGGTTCAAATTCTAAAAAAAATAATAAAAAAAAAAATGTAAAAGAACGGAAGGCAAATTGGGAGTCGTAACTTTGAAGTAGTATGCACACCCACTTGCCAGTAACGCAAGCTGTCTGAAAACGACTTACGTGAAGGTATAACGCAATCTAACAGCGACCTACCTTATCTAATTCTCTAACCCTCCACATAAATTTAGTTAATCTTTTAATTGAAATGTAATACTTATACTAGTGTTGGCTTCTAGTTTTGGGCAATATATGAGACAGCTAGTGCGACAGTAACTCTTTCGAATGAAGGTTAGCAAAACAACAGAATGCCACGTGTACTCTTCTCTCCACTAACAAATAGAACAAGAGCATATTAGCATCATGCATACCCCACAAGGCCAAAACATCATCCACAATAATTCCGCTTTCCTCGAACAGTTGAGAACAATGAAGCGTTAGAGATACACAAAATATGATTTTTATCAAACTTGGCACTAACAGTATTTATTGGATGTATTAAATTTTCATGGAGTACACTTGTCAAGGCCGAGTCCATAATACTAAAGCTAACCAATTAATGAAAGCATTTCCATCCAAAAACGAAGCTATACAAAATATGCATTTGCAAATTGCAGCTATAAACTTTATTTAGCTGTCCATGCTTTGAATTTGGTTCTTTGAGAGCTTCATTCTTCATGTTGTTTTTTTATTTTTTTTTTTGTATAAACTCATTCTCCATATTTTATTCACATTTTATGAATGAGATGATAATTTATCGGCATTCTTAACAAATTAATTGGAAACTTAGACTATATGTTTATACATCAGAAATCATAAGTTATCCTCGTGATTGAATGAACATATATATATTTGTCTTTATTATGTTTCCTCCTTATTTATATTTTTTTTTTGTCCAGATAGGATTCAATAAGCATACTAGGTTTGTTAGCTTTGAGTTGGCATATCATGTCTGATGAGTACTCACCTAGCAGTTCGGAGGATAGGTCATATTCGGAATAGTAGTTTCTCCTGGAGGTTAGCCAGCTCAAGGCACTCTCTTGAATATTGCAAAATCTCTTGATTTCAGAAGCTAAATTTGTATTATATAAAGAGGAACTTTATACAATATATGGTAACTATTTAACTTTTTATAATTGAAACAGATGGAATAAGCTAACAATCAAAATCCTAGTCTTAGCCACGCAAAAATAGCATACTTTCTTTGTGGTTCTATTCTTTCTCAAAAGATATTCATTCAACCATCAACGGAACGGGACCATGAACTTAAAAAATAGAAAGGACCAAAGATTCATCATTACTAGGACAGAAAAGAGAGTATAAAGTTTCTTAACATTGCTCCTTGTACGACTTAGCCTAATCTTCATTACAATTGTTTAGTTCGCACTAGAGCTCTTTTGAAACAATATTAATTGCAAAATTGTTCTTTTCAGCGCTAAGAAAAGTGTGCCATAATGCGCAGATTCCTTACGATATCGCCATGATGTTAAACGATCTGAATCATTGGACAAACTTTAAGAGTGAGAAACTTTAAGAATGAGAAAGATCATAATCAATTTGTGATAATGTGATAGACGACAATACGACATGAAAGAAGCATATACTAGCCCATAGTGCTTAAGGAATTTTTAGAAACCGTCACTACAGATGGCCCATTAATTACTGGAAAAGGTGATGCCTCATGAAAGCTACACAATAGGTAGCATAATTCCAAAAACCAAATCATGACATCCAGGAATGAGAAATTTTTCATACATATGCCTTCTATTATGTTGTGTTAGAAACTTAGTAGATGTTGTGATAATATAGAACCATCATTCATAGCTGTTCGGCTTCTTCATTGATAGAAGAGATAACATATAGGGAAGTAGCCTATCATTTTACAACCCTTACTTTTTTCAACGTATAATAAGCACATCCACAACAGTAGCACAATACAAATCTTAGATTTCTGCAAATTAATTTTGTTAATGTCGAGCAGATGCTTTTATTCATATTAATGAATAATGATTAAATGCTGGGGGTAAGTTAAAAATTGACACTAGGAGATCACCTAGAAAAGAGCTGTTAAGCTTATTGCATCTAGTCACTAAACAGAGGCAACAGGGTTTAGACAAAGTATAACATAGATCTACTATTATTAAACAAGAACTTTGCACATACTAACCTTAAAAATATAAACCTAACTTCTCCACTGCCAGAACATTTCAATCTTACCCTGAAGCAACTAGAAAGCATGAAAAAAAAAATAGTACAAGAGAGCTGTTTACTCCTATAGCCAGCAATTGCATACTAGATAACATATTAAAGGTGCCTAATAAACATAAGTATAATGTAACTAGAGTAAACTCCAGCTTCTTATCCCATATTTAACATATACTTCTTAAGGTCCTGAAAAATACAACAAACTTACATCAGGTGTGCAAATTCTTATAAAATGAAAAACAAGGAAAAAGGAACTGAAACTCAAACAACCACACAAATAATTGTATGCACAATACAGATGAGGCCAAAAGGCTAAGTTATAATGCATTCATTTCAGTACAAGAGCCAAACTTTACCAACATTCCCAAACAAGTTTCATGAAAAATTCTCAAAATGAGTTTGTCATTGGTTTAAGTGAAGCTTGCACAGTGACAAAGCTCAAACAGCACTTGATGACAGAGAAAGTTCCACATGACACATTTAGTACTGTCAAATGAACCGCCCTTCTGATTATGCCCAAATAATTTATCAAAAAAAATACTACCAAAATTTTTTTAAGAGAAGAAAACACACCTCTGGTAATTGAAGTCGCACTGAATGAACTGCTCTTATGATTATTGGCAAAACAGTCGTTGAACCCATCACCGGCAAGAGATGGAAATGAAGGAATCGATTTCAGTATCAGCTTCCTACCACCCTTGCGGTTCGGGGAGGCACCTGTACTGGAGTGAGGAGGCGACACTCTCTTCCCATTGGGGGACGAGGTCTTAGTAACACCACCATGGGGAGAGTCATTATTTATCAGGTATCTGTCAGGTGTGTCTTCATTTTCACCACAAGAGGTTGGGGTGGTAAGGTCTTTGAGATTTATAAGATGACGGGATGTGTATAGACCAGAAGATATTACTGTTGGGAGGGTGTATGTGGGTTTCGGTGGTTTCGCACTTGAATAACATGGTAGCTTCACCAATGTTCTGTTCAAACATGAGTTTTTTATTAACTACTCTGTACAATTCAGCTGGGATGAAAAATGTAAAACCAAATCGATACTTCTGTATTATATATAATTGTTCTTTCAAGATAGATGTTTCACAGAATTGAAGAATTTGATCAGATATTTGTTTTGAAAAAAAAGACCCCAAAGAGATATCTTAATAGATTAAGATGAATTATGTGATTTAGGTCAGAACTTTGTTTGCAGAATAAACAAGACTGGGTAATGAGGGCCTTTTGCTTAATACTTGCTGCAAGAAATTAGCAGTAACAAGTAGACATAAAATCTAGAATATAGTGAAGTGACTGACCCACAAGTCTCAAAAGGAGGGGTTATTGGAATAAGGTCTACAGCATGAGGATCAAAATTTTTAACACCAGCCTTTTCTTGGCTGTCTTCGAGATCTTCCTCTTCTTTGTCACAAACATTACCTCCTTCTCCTTCGTGCACAAACTCTTCAGATGCAATTGGTAAAATACATTCAAAGGGAAACCCAACTAAATTAGCAAAGAATTTATTTAAAAAATAAAAAATAAACTAAGAATGAAGATAACATTGAACATGCTGAAACAATCAGCTCTGTCGTATTTTATTGAACTACAAAGGACAGCATTTTAGCAGTCTCTAAGGCTGCAATGACAAACAACTTGCTGAAACATTGAACTAGGGCGTCATCAAATTTAAGTATCAATACAAACAAAATTAAAATTGCAACATCATCTGCACCTTTTAAATAGTCTTGATTTTTAATAACAAGTCAAAGAATGTAAATAAGGCTAAGGCTGCAATGACACTATATTTCAGTTTTTCATTCTGAATGATTTTCTGTTTGTACAGAATAGCAAGAGGATTTCAGTGTTCTTCTTTTCCTTACTTACCTTTACCTTGTATTTGTAAAACTTGTATTCTAACTTAACAAAATTATTAATTGCCAAAGCACAAACCATCAAAAAATAACACTAAAATAAAATACAAATATTGTGGAAGATAGCAACAAAACAATCCAAGAGTTATGAATTTACCTTCTCTTCTTCCAAAAGTATTCTTACAACTCTCACACCTACAGCTAGCTGAGCAACCAACTCCCCCCTTAAAACAAAGAAGAATTACATTAAGGTCAACACAATATAACACTCAAATACAGATTGCAATACAACATTTTAATGTAAAAAGGATGAAAGAAAGAACCTGAAAGCATTCACAATACTTCTTTAAACAGTTTGATTTTTTGCAGTTGCATCCCCTCTTGTGACGGGCTGAAGCAGGTGTGTTATTTGAATCCTCCTACAGTTGCAGCACCACAAGATCTCAGAAATTAGGGAGTATAACACAAAAAAAAAGACTCCTGTATCAGATTTTAGCACCAAAGGTTTGCAACCTAAATAAACCAGTTTAGATGGCATGGTTTTCATTTTAGGCCTAGGTTTTGACAAATATCGTTGTTCTTACCCCCAATTCCAGGCCAGGGTCAGATGTCCGTATGACTTTAGGAGCAAAAGCAAGGGGATTGCGAAACTCAATCTGCTTGCGAGTTGAGAGTACTGTTTCCTCGTGAATGGGCTTGTTGAAGCAGCCCTGGCAAGCGCATGGCTCAGAACAGTACACCCCAGCAGCAAAGCATTCACAATATCTGCACATGATAATTAAATCAGATCATTTTTTCCATTAATTCTGACACTAACATTTGAGTTTGGTTCCAGATCCAGTAAGTAAGGCAAATTCATTGAAAAATGCCTGCAAATTGCCTCAACTAGGCATATGAAATAAAGACATCTTTTAGAACAGGAAAGGACTGCAATTAGGGGCAGAAAAAACACTGGGTTTGACAGACGTCGCTCTATATTTTGGCTGCAAGCCACAAAAAGTTTCCAAGAACAAAGCTCATATATATACGTATAATATATGAGCGAAAAAAAATTGATAAGGGTGTACCAATCAATGTGGCATATTTTAATTCATTATATAATTGTAAGAAAGAAAATAAGAAATTTGTACGAACAATTTCAGGCATTTGGACTTCTTGCAACTACAACGCTTGCAGGCATCCCCATCGCTGCTATCTGCCTTCCTCCTGTATCAGAGAGGAGTTATTTTATCTAATTATCTAATCTAAAAATAAAAAAGAGACTACAAAGAGGACAGGTGCCTCTACATCTTGACACCAAAAGTTTCCAACACTCTTTTTCATTCAAAACTTAAAACACAAAACCCAAATAATAAAACAAAACTGTTGGTCTTTTCTTCTTCACAAGAGAGCACATAAACTTTCATAATCTTTGGAGTACAATTTGCACGAACAAGAGACATTGGAAAATGAATGTGCTAAAATTTTCTACACATTAGACAGAGGGACATTAAGATGATCTACACATATAATTACCGAACCATGCATTCCATGGGCATGGAAGGGATTAATTTCTATTCTCTAAGATAAAAAAAAAAAAAAAAAAAAACTGCATGATAAGAACTATAGGCATTTCGTGAGAAATGGAGAAAAGATAGCACGATATAATACATACCTTCTCTTCTTGGGGCTGTTATGGGGTTCAACAGCATCAATAGGTACAATTGCAAGAGACGATTCCTCTACCATCAAACTGGTCTCTTCGGATGTACCAGTAGGACACTCCAAACTGTTGCAAGCAACCAGAACTTTTGTTTGGCTTTTGTGCACAGACATGTTGCCAACATTCTAAAATAAATAGAATCAGTTAGTGAATATCGAACTAAGGATAAGCTAGTTGAAAAAAAAAAATCAACACAATTTTTCAGATGGGATTGAACAAATCTTGATTATTTTATGTCAAATGTATTTATAAAACATTTTATTGGATTTTTTCCTTTACTTGTAAGATATTTTATTGGATTTTCGTCTTTCTAGTAATAATATTGAAATGACGCCAACAAGGGTAGTGATGCAATAATAGAAAAGTTATGTTGCTGAATTAATCATTTAAGATCATTTACATGTATAATTCTGTGTAACCATACTTACCAATAAATCCTTTGATACTGTTGATACTGCCGTGAGAGAATTCAGGTGCAGCCCGATTCCAGGTAATGTAGGCATGGCAGGAGCTTTCCTAGGCTTAGGACCATCAGAGATCATTTTGACCCTGGAGGTTACAGATACTGATGGATCAAAAACCAGGCAACGCCGTCGCATGCCTCTCTGTTGTTGGCTCTCTTCCTGATAAAATAACAACAAGATAGAGCAAGGTTATCATGATACTTTTGCACTTTATCATGAAAAATGTCACTAGGGTAATTGAGAAAAGAGATATAATTGTGATGCTGCATGCTAATAAGGTCAGTGAAATTAGGTAATAACTCTTTGAGGCATGGATTTAATGCTCTCAGGACCCCAAACCCAAGACATCATATTGGTCAGATAAAATTTCCTCTGTAATATAGAGAGCCTGTATTAGGTATCTGATCTCTTGTGTCATGTAAAATTGTAAAAAGAGCCAACATATCACATTTAGTACAAGATGACAATGATTAGTACACAAATAATAGTGAAACTGACTAGAAAATACACAAGACAGGCACAACAATGTTTTTTTTTACCTAGAGGCATGCAAGTATTATCTAACCAAACATGAGCAGTTTTATCTTTGTTTTACCTGCAGTGTTTAATTTTAATCTCATAACCACCAAATTAAGTCATGAGAGGAAAGGTAAAAAAATTCTAATATTACCATACCTTATGGACGATGCTACTCAAATCTCCACCTTGAACTTTTTCAAGTATTTTCCCATTCAAGGCAGTGCCACTCACAAGAACATCTGGACTTTCATTTGTAGTGCCAAGATGCAAGTGAGACTCCACGCCACTTGGTTGGGTGTTATTTATCAAAAACTGACAGGTATCTGCACCTCCATCAACCAATGTATCACTGCCTTCCTCCCCTTCAGTTGATGGGTCACAAATCAGGAGATCGTCAGGGTTACCAGCCAGCAAGTAGTCCCAATCATTATCTATCACCTCATCCTTGCATTCCAAACTAGTAGCAGATTCTGCGGCAAATAGATTCTTTCGTTGACTAGGCCCTTCGTTGGTTTCAGGCCTGAAATTTGTCTTGAAAGTCCGACATGTGGTGTTATGATCTGGGCTCCCCGCATCAAAATCTGTACATTTATCGGCTTCATTAAGTAAGCATTGAGTACTGCTTTCTGAATTTATCTTGGTTGGTTCAAAGACTGTAAGTGCCGTTTGAGCATTCGGTTGTGCACTATTCTCTGAACAGCCATTGTTGGATCCAGTGTCAGTTGCAGCAGCTTCCGATATATCATCCCTGTGAAAAGAGATGAACAAATACAGAGAGGAGGAAATGTCAACCGGAGCAACTTTGTTGATTTGGATTTAGAAGGTAAATTGCCTGCTAGACGTATCACGATTATGTTAGCAAAGAAGACAACATTAGCCTGAGCACCTTTGCATGATAATCTCATGGCATAACAAAGTAAATAAAACAAGAAGAAAATAAAGAAATAAAGATATGTCCTCCTTATTGGAATTTGGATATCTGAACTTGTTGTGCCACTATACACCTTCAAAAGCTTCATTATTAAGGAACAAAGATGTCTCAAAATAAAATTACAAAACCATTTCTTATACATTTCATCCAATGAAATATTCAATTGCTAATGGAAAGAACCATAAGCCAAACCCCACCCCACTACAAAATTAATAAAAGAAAGGTTGAAGATATATACCTAAGTTGGGGTCTCGGTGCCTTTTGTGGATTAGCATGAGGTGAAGTAAATATGGAGAAGCTGAGGGGCTGATACGCTTGTACTGAACTTGTGGCGTATGTTGATTTCACAGGCTGGATAGGGGAGAGGCTGTTGATGAAACTAAAAACAGGCGAATCCTGCATTTGAGAAAGAAAACTCATAATTATCCAAAATCATGATAATCTTTTTTAGCATTTTTATCATGTTCCATAGGTCCTTTCTTCTATATAGTAAGCAGGGTTAATCTCACCGTACTAAAGAGGATTAAGACAGTATTGGCGACATGTTTTCCCAGATCCCAGATCCCAGGAAAAAAAAAACACAATTCATAAATATTCAAATTACTAAAAAAATGTGAGAACATAGAAATGACTGTTGCACATCCAATTTAGCAGAAACAATATTAGGTACTTAAAATCCAACAGAGAGAAAAAGATTCACAATTAAAAGCTTGCAAAAAGAAAAACCCAGTAAACAATAAAACACACTAGTTCCAGATCCACCAAATGATATAATATGCCTTAAAAACAAACTAACCAGAAGAAGCTGTGTTGAGGCAAAATAAAACCCACTTCTATGCAGAAATTACACTTCCAATTAATAAATCCCAAGAAAAGTAGGAAAGGAAATGGGCCAATTAAGAACATCAACAGCCCTTTTTCATTATTGTGCATGCAAATCAGTCAAACTATGTAAAGAACAGAAAAAAATTACTGTTAATCAGTAACATTTTTTTAATTGACCAAAATAAATTAACCCTAGTTCAATTAAAGCAAGAGAACTGACAAATCAAGTCAGATCAATTAATTAGCCTATACTACACACCAAAAGTGCAAATCGAGAAACCCTTTTCACAACTTGATAGCCACTATCAAACATTTCCAAATTAAAAAAAAAAAGAAAGAAGAAGAACCCCATGTCGCAAAAAACGCAAAAAGCAACTAATTTTAGGGTTTCCTTGAGAGATCTCAACAGATCTACAACCCAAGCGTGAGAAACAGCCAAGAAAACCTAAATGCGAGCAACACAACGAACCCTACACCCATAACACCAACCACTAAACCTCCAACAATCGCAAAAAAAAAAGGTCGATCGAGAGAAACCCACCTCGAACTTGTTAGAGAGGGAAGCGCCGCCGACCTTGCTCCTCTCCGGCGTATCCATCTCCATTAGTCGGCGGAGAGCTTGCGCATTCCTCTCCCTCTCTCTCTCTCTCTCTCTCCTCCGCGCCTCTCTCTCACTCTCACTCTATCTCTCTCTCGCCTCTCTCTCTCTCTCTCTCTCTCTCTAGAACAAAACCCTCGGCCCAATCGCTTTTCTATAGTCTACGCTGAGGAGAGAGAGAGATTTTAAGAAGGCCGAAGGCGGGAACTCGGATTTTTGCCCCCTTTACTCCCCTTTTCTCTCTTTTATTTTTTTTAGTAGGTAATTAGACAAAATACTTCTCAACGCCACGTAGTCAAGAGTCTCGAAAAGCATCTAAAGCTCTCCTGTAACAAAACTCTGTTGACGTTCGTGTTTCGGATAGGGAATTTCGAGGTTATGTGACCCGCAACAGAGACTTGGATGCGTTACACGGATGTTTAGGAGGGAAAAGGACAAAGGGCTCGAGTGAAGAGAGAGAGTAGGTGGAGCTGGCTCTTGTGGGACCGTTTAACATTTATCGCGTCCTTCCCGTTTGGAAATTTACTTCGATGCGGTGGTTTCTGGTCCCGATTGGAGAGAACGGGCGCGTCTGTCTGATGGTACTTTTGCAATGCAGTCCTTTTATGTTAAACTAATTTAATTACTATTGATCTTCTCATTTTTCTCTACCAAAGGTCCGTGATAAAAACCAAATACATAGTTCTCGAAAAATAAAAAATAAACAAACCAAATATATAAAAACTAAATTACAACGTATTCTACATAGTAGCCATTTGAGCAAGTACCTCCAATGCTATAGGCATGGAACTGACCAATTGGCGAGGCCAGAAAAATTTTAAATGAGATTCACTCAAATTAATATAGATTATATAATTATTATTTATCAATTTTGATAAAATTGTCATGTAAAAAAATGAATTTTTAATCATGGGGTTCAAATAGTGATTTTCATAAGAAAATGATCCCATTCATTTCAAATTGTTATTTTATAAGTATAACAATAAATACTTATAAAATAATAGTTTATTGGAAAAAATAATGGGTGGCATTGCACCCATTCATTTCATTTAAACTCGCCTGATCAAATCATTTGGAATAGCCGCTGCAAACCAAAATGTTTGTCAAGTTTTTATAAATAAAATTGTTAAATAGTTTAAAAGTTTGATTTAAAAAATTTTATACATTTATTTTTATAATATTTAAACATCGTTATTGTGCATTCGTAAACTAAGTTTTTTTTTAAGGGGACTTGGCAACATCATAGATTAGCGAGATCAAATATCTAAGCTGTTTGGATTTCTTGAGGAATTTGGAAAATTTCATATTCTTAGCATAAATTTATTATAAACAATCCAAACTCTTCACAAATTTCCAAACGATCCAAACGGTCCCTAAGAGCCGTTTGGATAGTATGAGAATAAGGAAAAATAGCTTCTTTATATAGGAATAAGTTCTTTCTAAGCATCCAAACAAGTTAGAAATAAAGGAGAAAAATAGTTTCTTCTTAGGAATAGTTTCTTCCAACAATTATATATACATAATTTCAGCAAAATTAGCTAAATACTAATAGCTAAATGAAATTTTGTGTGCTCTTTAATTAGTATTTTATTTAATATTAAAATAATATTTTTTTATAATTTATTTAAATTAATATTAATTTGCTTATTTCTAATTCACCATCCAAACAATATTTCTTATTCCCAGAATAACACTCTTCCCGCTCTTCCTATCATTTGGAATAGCCGCTGCAAACCAAAATATTTGTCAAGTTTTTATAAATAAAATTGCTAAATAGTTTAAAAGTTTGTTTTAAATTATTTTATACATATATTTTTAAATATAATTAAGCATTGTTATTGTGCATTCGTAAACTAAGTTTTTTTTAAGGGGCACTTGGCAACATCATAGATTACTAAGATCAAATATCAAAGTTAGTACTTTTAAGCAAGTTTTTTTTCCCCTTGTTCTTTTGTTCGAGGTATCATTCGCTAAATACTTTTACATTTTCAATCATCAAAAACTTGAATCAAACATTGTATTAGTTTCTATCGCTATGAGTTGGTAAAATCAATCTGGGTATAAAAAACAAGAGCCAATAAATTCTCAATCGATCAAAGTAAATGTAATAATTTTGTTAACTATAATGTGTAATTTGAATCTCTAATTTAGCAACAAAAACATGACAAAACAAGTGGAGTTTCGTTTAATAGTAGTTTATTTTTTGTAAATGAAAGCGAAATCAACTTATTACTTTTTCATTCTCTTAATTGGATAATTTTGTAGATTAGTCCACTGTCAAGTGTCAAGTATCCTCTTGACAAATTTTTTTGTCTGCCGCAGTATCGGATAGAAAGATTTTCAGTTGTAGACCCTCGAATCTTTGATAATTAGTATATAATAAATTTTCCTTGCCAGTTAACAATTTTATGGTATTATCTGCAAACAAAGAAGACAGCTTGGTCAACTCACTTCAAGTGGAGATGGGTCCCTCCAGTCCATAAACACCGGACACTCCAATCTGACGCCACTGGGTAGTTACTGACATCCGGGACCTGATCATTTTTATTTCAACATAAAGGCTCCTTGATTTATTTATTTTGTAAAAAGTCTCCCTAATTTTTTTTTTCTGGCTTCTGTGAGGCCAATATGTCAGTGATAGGCCACACAGAAATATGCATTTGTCCGTTCACAGAGTTGTGTCAGGTGAGGTGATTATTGCATTGCCTGGATAATTAACCTGTGATTGCATTAGAGTAATTGAGACATCTATACCTAATAATGAAATTGAATGGCGAGATTTTCTGTTATGCGTGCCTCTAGGCTCTTTTACAGCTCAGCATTCAATTCGAGGTATCTTTTTTTTGTTGGTCCAATTTTTAGGTAATCATATGATTTCGACTGCTTACATTCTCTCTCACATTCGCCAATTTTTTTGTATT
The DNA here is from genome assembly GCA_028095005.1 of Rhynchospora pubera. NCBI lineage: Eukaryota > Viridiplantae > Streptophyta > Magnoliopsida > Poales > Cyperaceae > Rhynchospora > Rhynchospora pubera. The sequence continues at coordinate 112,479 of JAMFTS010000042.1, forward strand.
TCGAGAGTCGTGATGACACTTTCTTTTTACTTAGCAAAATCGACCCAAATATGCAAGGAACTTGCTTAGAGGCACTTTTGTTTGACAAGACAGTGTCGATTAAAATGTCAACGCAGAATTGTTCTAATGATTACCAAAAAAAAAAAAAGAACTGTTATAATGAAAAAATAACTTAGTGAAAAACGATATTTGGCAGCTTGGATCAATGCCTTATGATGATATAAGAAGTGACAATTTTGCACAAACCGCTCCCTCTAAGATGATGCTTTTATAACAGACATGTTATTTTGCAAATCAAGTGAAGCCATTGCTTATTGTTTAATAGTAATAATTTTTGAAGTTTATACTTTACTTTGTTTTTGGTATTGATACTACTACGATAAAGTGATTAAATTATTTGTTATTGACGGAATGGGAAAATGAATTAAAGTGTGTTTGGTTGTGCAAGTATACTTAAAAAATAGAGAATAGAGAATTAAAAAGATGCCACGTATATATTTGGAATAAATGAGAGTATAAGCTAATTTATTCTCTATTCTGGACTTAGCAAAATGGTAATTAATAAGTCTCTCCCACATCGCCACTAACCACAGGGAAATTGCTTTTGACAAACGTCTTTTTACTGCTCGCAACTTAAAATTTCTGCAAATGACTAAACTGCCCTTTGACAGCCATCTACCTCTCCATCCACTTTACTATAGGCTAATTTCTTGACCCCACTTTATATATAAATCTTTTCTCTATTTACATTAATTTAATTTTTGATAGACGGTATTGCCATTTCGCCATGATACAATAACAACACTTCCTATTGTTTTTAAATTTTTTTTATTATAAGGACAATTCTCTAAACCTATATAAACTACTATTCTTTTTTACTCAAAACAGTAAACATTGAATTCATAAAAATGCAGCGACTTCTTACAGAAAAGTTAGTAACAAATGAATTGACAAATTTTAAAAAAGTGCTGTCAGTTTGTCTTTCTTTATGCAAAATAAAAACGAAAAATAAGCACAATGTTTTTACCGTAATGCATTTTTTTTTACAATTCATTTATATATTTTTTTTAGCTTGTGCAATCTGGAACATTAGTATACAATTTTTCATCATCAAGCAGTATATAATAAATTTGTAGTTGTAGTAGCTATAGCCTATAGCTCTCAATTATAAAAGATTTATTTTCTTTCAAGTTGTAGTAGCTATAGCCTATAGCTATTAGTTCTGTAATTAGCCACTCATAATGATCAAAGAGAATTCAAAAAGAAGTATAACATTGTTTGAAATTAGTCGAAACTAAATTGCAAATTCCGAATTTCTTAGATCAAAGAAAGGACGACACGGTTATTGAAAATTCCAAATTTCTTAAAATATTACTAGAGGGAGAATATGATATCTCATTTTTATATGCGTATTTTGACCATACTTAGCACCAAAATAACACTCAAACCAATATAAATTGTCTCATAATTAACTGTGATTTTCAGGATATTTGGTACTGCCGCCGCTTCTTTGTTCTTTTGTAGAATTCTCGTGAAGATTGAAGACTAGACACGCAAACAAGACGAATTGGAGCTTAGGTCACTGCCAGACGTCTCATTCCTGGCCCACAGACGCATGAAATGGACTAGAGAAGGCCTACAAAGCACCATGCCAAGCCTGGATCTCACATGAATGCTCAGACCCCAGTTATCAGCCCAGACCAGCAGAATTTCGGTCCGAAATTCTGAAATTTCGGTCCGAAATTCCATGTATGGAAAGTTTTTTTTATATGGCAATTCGAAAGGAAGGAAACTTCTCTCTTGCCCTGGCCGCCTCTGGGATTTTTCTAGGGTATTTATATGCGTCTTTCTTGACCAGAAGGCATCCATTATTCGCTCTAGATTTTTTCCATATTTTGCTCTTGTGTTCTTGGCTCTTTTCACGGGATTGGGAATTAGGTCAGAAGTTGGACAAGGCGGCAGCACGTCCAGAGTTTCTCTCATCGATTCCTTAGCCTTGGGACAGCGATATTCGCATCGGATATTTCGGTTTACTCTTTTATGCTTATGCTTCGTTGTTTTATGGCTTGTATCGTACTTATTTGCATGATATTTATTGTTTCAGTTATAAACATGTTAGGCTAGACTTTATTATGATGTTCTAGGGATAGCTAGTAGATTAATTTGGTGATATGTTATGACTTGATCATTTATGCTATGTTATGTGATGAGTTTTGTTGAAATTGATCGCTTGCTTAGTTAGTTTGATTAATTGTTTTATTGTCTACCTATTGATGTCTGCAGCACCGTTAGGGCATTAGTCAAAATCAATTAATTGAATAGTTAGGTATATGAAATAAACCAACGCTCGAAAGAGGAGGTTAGGTGCGACCGATAGGTGCACCTTTTATTGATCTGACAGGACCTTAAATATTTCTAGAACCCTCACTTAACTCACTTAAACAATCAGTTTAGGACGAAAGTACACGTTTGATGAAGGCCTTTTCACCTAGGATATCAAATAAATTTATAACCTAGAGCTAACCTCACTAGTCGTTTTAGTTAAGCTTTAGGGTCGAACCCAAGGGACGGTACAACTGATTACTAGGCTTTACTTCCTCACGAAAGCTAGACAATTAATTTTTGGAGTTTTATGATTTAGAAATACAATTATCTAAAGTGCAATTAAATAAATTATTCAGTAGATTCTTTTAAGTTTATTCACCATAATTTTTATTGTCTAGCTTTTAAGAAAAACTAAGTCCGGTACTCATTTTACCGTCTCTTGGGTTCGACCCTTAGCTTTACCAGAACGATTAGTAAGGTAGAACAAGGTTATAAATTCATTTGACCTAGGTTTAAAATCCCTTATCAAATTGGCGCCGTTGCCGGGGACGGTATTGATATCGAGTACTTATTTTAGTATTAAGAGACTAGATTTTTCTTTTTATTTAATCTTTTCATTGTTTTTCCTCTTACTTTCAGGTTGAGAACTGGCTGGGAAACCAAAGAAAGGCAAGTCAAAGCGCGAAATTGTGCGCAAGTACTTCATAAGGGGACTTGACTCAGACCCAGAACTCTCAGACCAAGCAACCTCTAGCCAGGCCCACTCCGTAGCTCAATCAACATCCGAGACAGCACACATTTCGGACCGAAATTTTGAAGTAGGGAGTGAAACAGCAAGCAAGATGGCAGCCAATCAGGGCCCAGTCAACGTCGAAGCAGAGGCCCAGAGGCTGGAGAACCTGAGACTTCAGCTCGAACAAAGGGAGGCCAGACTAGCAACCGATCGCGCCAATGTTGAGACTCAAAGGCGAGCACTTGAAGACGAAAGGCGGCGATGGGAGCAGGATGACGAAAGTGTTCATGGAAATTCAGATGGAGAGGAGCAAGGGGTGCAGAACAGATCTCTCATGGACATTGCAGCTCCAAAAGCCAGCCACGTGGGTGGCCCTGTGGTGATTCCAGGAATTGAAGCTAACAACATGATAATCACCGCCAACCATGTAGCACTTGTGCAACAGAATCCGTTCTACGGAGATGATAAAGAGGACCCCCACGCTCACTTACAAATTTTTCTTGATTGCACACGTTTGGTTAAAATTAATGGTGTATCCCAACAGGCCATTAGACTTTTGTTGTTTAGGTTTACTCTTAAGGACCGAGCCATCAAATGGTACAAAACCTTAAAAAGGGGGTCTATTAGGAGTTGGGACCAAATGGCACAAGCCTTCCTTGATAGGTATTTCTCTGCCGACAGGGCTGACACAATTAGGAAGGAAATCAATAATTTTCACCAAAAGGACAATGAGTCAATGAGAGATGCATGGGAACGTTTTAGGGACTTAGAAAACTCTTGTCCACACCATGGTATCCAAGATTGGATGGTAATTAAGGCTTTTCACAGTGGTCTATATGACAACATTAAAATTAACCTTGATTCTCTTTCAGGTGGCGCATTTAAGCGACTGGATGCAGCACAGGCGCGTGACAAAAATGATGAATGTGCTAGGAACTACGAGTGGTATCCGGTTCCCAACAACCGCCGCCCGTCTAGCAAGCACCAAGTGAATGAGATCACAACAAGAGACACGAGGATTGCCGAGCTCGAAGCGGAATTAGCAGCATATTAGTCACTTCAGGGCACCCACCTCAATTCCAACACCTGTGGAGCATGCGGCGAAGAAGGGCATAATTCCATTGATTGTCCGCTTGCGCGAGGAAGCAGCGATGGGCATCAAGTCAACTCGCTCAACAGCGAACCTTCTTACTTTCCTAGACATATCTTTAGTCGCAGTTATTCTTTGAGCGATCGAGAACAGGCCAATTGGGCAGACATGAATCACCCTAATTATCACAGCAATGAAGATAGACCTTTTGTGCCAAGGAACCAGTACAAAAACACCAATCAACCAACTTTGTATAAAAATACCCAATTTAACAACAACGGTCGTGACCAACCTTTTCCAAGAAAATCTGTTTACAATAGAGAGGGTATACCACCAGTTGTCCAAAGCTTTATGCATGAACAGGGTAAATTTAATCAAATGTTGACTGAGGAACTAAAAACTAACGCTGGAACTTTGAACAGGTTGGAACAAATGATGGAATCACACTTTTCGAGGCAGCAAGGGAAGCTACCAAGTCAAACAGAGGTGAATCCTAATGCCCAGTGCAAAGCTTTGCACACATTGAGGAGTGGCACGCAATACATGGACCCGTCAATGCCATTTGAGGCGGACGAGCAACCAAACAGCAAGGGCAGGGAGGTCAAGGAGACGAAAGGACCATGTTTGAAACAAGCCCTACCTTCCCGACCTCTCCTGGACTCAACCAACACAACTGGAGCTCAGTTAGGCGCGCAGACAGAGCAGCACCAACCAATTGAGCCAGAATTTCGGTCCGAAATTCATAATTTTCGGTCCGAAATTTCTGGTCCAGAAGGTGAAAAAGGCCCTCCAGAGAAGAAAAAGGGAGGAAGTGCAGTCCCAGAGCCCTCTTACCAGCCTCCTGTACCATTTCCTAGAAAATTGGCTAAGGAAAAGGAGGATATCCAGTTCATGCGATTTTGGGAGATCCTAAAGGAGGTCCATATCATCATCCCCTTCTCTGATGTGTTCACTAGGGTGCCTATTTATGCCAAATTTTTCAAGGAATTGTGCACTGGAAAGAGATCCCTGGAAGAATTGAAAGCGATAGTTCTGACAAGAATGAGCAGTGAGGCCCTAAAGAGAAAAATGCCACCTAAACTAGGGAATCCAGGGAAGTTTGTTTTGCCTTGTTTGATTGGAAAGGAGTTCATCAAACAAGCATTGTGTGATATGGGGGCAAGTGTAAGCCTGATGCCCAAGTCAGTTTTTGAGAGGATAGGATTTGGTGAATTGTTGCCCACGAATATCACAATTCAGCTTGCTGACTCATCCAAGCGTTTGCCCATGGGTGAAATCAAAGATATTCCAGTGCAAGTTGGCAAATTCCTTGTTCCAGGCGATTTTGTGGTGATGGACATGGAAGAAGACAGAGAGGTTCCAATCATTTTGGGGCGTCCCTTCTTGAGTACCGCAGGGGTGATGATGGATGCCAGAGAAGGCACGATCTTGGTTAGAGTGGGAGGGGAAATGCTTCGCTTCTCCATCAAGCATGCTATGAAATACCCTAGCGCCAATAACCACCATTGTTGCATGATTGAGGAAACCGAACCAATTGTTGAAAAATCTCTTGAGGACCAATATGAAAATGCACTAATTCTGTATCAAAATTTTCTTTCTGATGTGCAGGAATCCATTGTAGTACAGGAGAGCATGGAGGAGCTTGAAAACGATCAGGAAACTGCCGAAATTGCCCTGCCAGAGGAGGTTAACTCAGCAGATACCGAAAATTTCGGACCGAAATCCAAAATTTCGGACCGAAATTTAGCATCTCAGATCGAATTAAAACCTCTTCCAGCCACTCTCAGGTATGAATTTCTTGATCCAGATCAAAAATTTCCTGTTATTGTTAATGCTGGGTTGGATGCAGATCAAACAGAGAGACTATTGGTGGAACTTCGCGCCCACAAAGGTGCAATTGGCTACTCTATCGACGACTTAAAGGGCATCGATCCCTCAATTTGCACTCATAGGATCCTCTTGGAGGAGGGCCACAAACCATCCATTGAAGGGCAGAGGCGACTCAACCCTAATCTCAAGGAGGTGGTCAAGAAGGAAATACTCAAACTCCTTGATGCAGGCATTATTTATCCAATCTCGGATAGCAAATGGGTGAGCCCAGTGCATGTAGTGCCCAAGAAGGGAGGAACAACAGTGGTGAAGAACGAAAAAGATGAGATGATTCAGACAAGAATGGTGACTGGATGGAGGATGTGTATTGACTATCGCAAGCTCAACACCGCTACGCGAAAGGATCATTTTCCACTTCCATTTGTTGACCAACTGCTTGAAAGACTTGCTAATCACTCTTACTTTTGTTATTTAGATGGTTATTCTGGTTTCTTTCAAATCCCTATCCATCCAAATGACCAAGAAAAAACCACTTTTACCTGTCCCTATGGTACTTATGCATATAGGCGTATGCCTTTTGGTCTTTGTAATGCACCTGCGACCTTTCAAAGGGCCATGATGGTCATTTTTTCGGATTTTATTGAAAAAGAAATGGAGGTGTTTATGGATGATTTCTCTGTTTATGGCACTTGCTTTGATTCATGCTTAGCTAATCTTTCTAAAATCTTGCGTAGATGTGAAGAAGTTAACTTGGTTTTGAATTGGGAAAAGTGTCATTTCATGGTGCAACAAGGGGTCGTGCTTGGACATGTGGTCACATCAAGGGGCATAGAAGTTGACAGGGCTAAGATTGAGGTGATAGAAAAGCTTGACATGCCAAAGAGTGTGAAGGATGTTAGGAGTTTCTTGGGACACGCTGGATTCTATCGTCGATTTATCAAAGATTTCTCTAAAATTGCTAAACCTCTAACAAACCTCTTGATTAAAGACAATGAATTTATTGTAACTGATGAATGTCTTGATGCCTTTTGTAGGTTAAAGGAAGCCTTAATCTCGGCCCCTATCTTACAACCACCTGATTGGAGCCAACCATTCGAGCTTATGTGTGACGCGAGCGATTATGCAGTTGGAGCGGTTCTTGGGCAGCGCAAAGACAAGAGGCCAGTGGCTATTTACTATGCTAGAAAGGTGCTAGACCCTGCCCAAGTCAACTACACAACCACGGAGAAGGAACTTCTTGCCATCGTCTTCGCGCTCGACAAGTTCAGATCCTATCTCGTTGGTTCCAAGGTGATCGTGTACACAGACCATGCAGCAATTCGCTATCTCCTCAGCAAAAAGGATGCCAAGCCTAGGCTGATTCGTTGGGTGCTACTTTTGCAAGAATTTGATCTTGAAATCAAGGATAAAAAAGGCTCTGAAAATTCAGTCGCTGATCATCTCTCTCGCTTACACTCAAATCAAAATCAAGAAACTGAAATGCCTATAAATGACTCTTTTCCTGACGAAAAATTGTTCTCTGTGCAGGAAATTTTGGGGGCAAAATTTGAAGATGTGATGGCCGAGATCGTGTCTGCAGCAGAAATTTCGGACCGAAATTTTAAAATTTCGGACCGAAAATTTGGAGAAAAACAGAAGGCAGAAGAGCCTTGGTACGCAGATCTGGCTAACTTTCTGGCGAGTGGCTACTTACCCTCCGACATGACTTCCCAGCAGAGAAAGAAGTTGAAATCAGACTCGAAGTACTACTTTTGGGAGGAGCCATACCTTTTCAAACTTGGAATTGACAACATTTTTAGGAGGTGTGTGCCACATGACGAAGTCAAAGCCATCCTTGCAAGCTGCCACTCCTCTGCCTATGGAGGCCACGCGTCATTTTCAAAAACAGCAGCCAAAGTGCTCCAATCAGGTTTTTATTGGCCTTCTCTTTTCAAAGATGCTCATTCTTTCGTTTCTTCTTGTGATCAATGTCAAAGAACGGGCAACATTTCCAAAAGGAATGAAATGCCTCTTAACCCTATTCTTGAAGTTGAAATTTTTGATGTATGGGGCGTGGATTTCATGGGGCCATTTCCAAGTTCACATGGATTTGAGTATATTTTGGTAGCTGTTGACTATGTCTCAAAATGGGTGGAAGCAATTGCATGCAAGGCAGCAGATTCAAGCTCAGTCATCCGCCTTTTCTCCAAAATCATCTTCCCACGATTTGGTGTGCCAAGGGCGGTGATAAGCGACGGTGGCAAACATTTCATAAATCGATACTTTGATGGCCTTTTGAAGAAACATGGTGTCATTCACAAGGTGGCCACAGCCTATCACCCTCAAACAAGTGGGCAAGTTGAGGTGTCCAATAGGGAAATCAAAAGCATCTTGGAAAAGACGGTGGCTCGTTCGCGCAAGGACTGGACAAGCAAACTTGATGATGCACTTTGGGCCTATCGAACCGCCTTCAAGACACCCATTGGTATGAGTCCCTTCAAGCTAGTCTATGGCAAGCCGTGTCATTTGCGAATTGGGCAACTCGTGCCATCAACATGGATTTGTTAAAAGCTGGTGAAAAGCGAATATTAGACTTGCACGAATTGGATGAGGTACGCCTGAACTCCTATGAAAATGCTAAATTCTATAAAGAAAAAACAAAAATTTTGCATGACAAGAGAATTTCAAGAAGAGAATTCAAGGAAGGCGACTTGGTACTTCTATTCAATTCAAGATTGAGGCTTTTCCCTGACAAGTTGAGACCGCGATGGTCTGGCCCGTTTCGCGTGGTGAAGGTTTACCCTTTTGGTGCCATTGATATTTGTGATAAGGATTCGGAGCCTTTCAAAGTCAATGGGCAAAGACTAAAGCATTACATAGCCAATGAAGACATAGCGAAAGTGGCTAGTTTCTACTTCTCCGAACCTCCAAGTGAAACTTAGCCAACAACGGTCAAGCTAATGACCTCAAACGAGCGCTCCTTGGGAGGCAGCCCAAGACTCTATATCATCTCTTTTCTTTATTTTACTTCTATTTTTCGCACATGTTAAAATACTATATATGTTAAAAAAAAAACATGGTGCGATTCATAAGAATCAGAAAATAAAAATATATATATATACTACTAATAATAATTCTATAAGTTATTGTAGTGTTTAATCCTTTTAATTTGTTTGATGTAGACAGTCCAAAACAAAAGAAAAAAAAGAAAAGAGCAAATCGATCGGGGCATCATTGAGAGAGTAACTCGTGCTAGAGCACCTACGGCCCGCAAGAAACAGGCCTTCGCACGACCTCATGCGAGTTACACCACGAACAATTTTGGGAATCACACGAAATGGAGATGTTCTTGCCAATTTCTGAATATTCCAGAGACAAAATCAGGATCTACTTTACTGGAAAATTAGAACCCATTTTTCTTGATTTACTGTCCAATTTTCGTGATGAAATGAACCACAGAACATATGTTTTAGCACACCAAATTGCAAATTTCGCACCGAAATTTCTAAATTTCGGACCGAAATTTTGGTTGGGCCCTTCTGTTTTAATTCCATTTTAAATCCTTTTCAATAGGCCTTCCTGCTGTTATAGTCTATTGGGCCTAAATAATTGTTTTCGTTATTTTTACTGCAGGCCCAATCCGTGTTGGTATGCTTTTCTTAATGGATGCAATTTTCCAAGTGCCCAAACCCATTTACCCATTACCTAATCCGAAACCCAGACCCACATCAATACACCCCTTCGTCCCTCTCTCTCCCCCCCATTCGAAAACCCCCAGAAATTGAAAACACAAAAAAAGAAACGCCTACTCAAACCCGCCCCTCCTTCTCTACCACTCGTACCCCTTCTCCTTCCACCATTCTCACAGATCAAACCACCCTTAGCAGCGCCTCTCTGTCCTCTTTCCACTGGTGCCTTTGGTTTCTCAAGAGGCGTCTTCATCACGACGAAATTTTGAATTGAAGTTGGCGGCCTTGGACCAAAACCAACCCGAAATTTGGTGTTCTACCCCATCGAGCGACTCCACGGCGCTTTACCACACATCATCTCACTGCCTGGGCCGTTCTCTCTATGTTTTTGGCACTGTTTTGCGTTTTCTAGGGTTTAAGGTTGGTGCTTCTCACTTTTTCTCTTGGGAATTGGAGTTTCTGGTGAAGAACAGAGGGAAAGGAAGGCAAACAGGGAATTTGGGGAGTCAACCTGGGGTGTTCTCAAAGAATTGACGCAAAATCACAAAACCAGGGGCTTCTTTGCATATTTTTATCACAAATTTCGGTCCGGAAATTTGAAATTTCGGTCCGAAATTTTGGTTCTGACAATTGATTTTTGGTGAAAGATGGAGTATTTTAGGAGGAAAACCAGGTCACAAACTCTTGGTGCGGGGGCCTCTTCCAGCAGGCAGCCCCGTTTGGGCAGCAATGAGGCCAGGGACCCTGAGGCAGCAAGGTATGAGCCCGCGGCGGGATTCTATATGCCGACGAAGTGGCAATTTGACAATTACAAGCGGCTCATGCGGCGCCCCATTGAGCACACCAGATTGATCGACTTAGAGGTGCTGGCAGATTTGGGGATTAAGGAGGAATTTCTGGAATTGACTGCACAAGTTGGTTTTACAAAACGGTTTTGGGAAATTGGGCAAGAAGCCTACAAAAGGTACACTCTTGAATTTCTCTCTTCATTGAAATGGGTTAAGCACAACGGGGAGGATTGGATTGAGTATAGGTTGAACAACCATGATGTGAAAACCAAACCTGATGTGATTGGAGACATGCTTGGGTTGGAACCCGGATGTGCAGTCATAAATCTCAAAGGAAAGGGGAGTAAGGGACGGAGAGATAGGGTTTGGAGCAGGATTACACGATCCCCAGGTTCCGATACTTTTATCCATCTGATTGAGCACCCAACCTTGAGGATTTTGACCCGTGCCTTAGCTTCCATGGTGTTTTCTCGCGGTGAGACCATGAGACGTGCTGTCTCGGAGGACCTATTACTCTTGGATCAGATTCTCCAGCCCAAGCCACAGAAATTGTGCATAATCAAGCTCATGATAGATCATTGGATTGACCAGCGCGATCAGCGCGGTACTGGGGCCATTTCTATGGGGGCTTGTATGACATGCATTGCACTTGCAGCGGGTGACCCGCTACCAGAGCATACAGAGTGCACTGCTTGGTCTTTCACTGATGCAGATAGGTACAGGAAGATGGGATTTTTGGAGATTGAGGATGCAGGGCCGTCTCTCAGGTACAGGTGGAAGATGAATCGCCGTCCAGACATTCTTTTGCCATATCCACATAGGGTTGACCCTTCTGATCCTTCTACCTGGCTAGTTCTCATGGACCATGCAGCCCCAGTATCTCAGATGGGCCCAGTACCTTCGCAGCAGGAGCCTCCACGTTCTGACATGCCAGAGAGCTCCCATAGGCCAGTAGCTCCCATTGAGTACCCCCCATGGTATGGTGAGGACTATCCTGACTACCTCTGCAGCTACACAGGCAGCGGTCGCGCGTCAGGAGCAGCGTTTGGATGAGTTGTCTCGTCTCACCAATGCCAACCACCACTACCTGCGCTACAATCAATGGCCGCCAGACTGGATATCTTCCCCTTCTGACTCGACTGTCCCATCCGCTGGTACTCCCGGACAGCCGCCTCATGACGCCCCGCCCGAGGGGCCTCCTCCTCCTCCCTTTTGATTGGGTACATTTCTTTCCTCCTCCCTTTATTTTTTGTGATTGTGATGCACTGGGACAGTGCTTATTCAGTTTGGGGGGGGTTTACACAAAAATTGGACGAAATTTTTAAATTGAAGTTGGCTGTTTTTGACTTAAATGAACAATTTCGGTCCGAAATTTTGAAATTTCGATCCGAAATTCTCTCTGTTTCTTCTGTTGGATTGCAATTTAGATTCTGGAAATTTAGAAAATGACTTTTGCATGAATGTTTGATCTCTGGTTTAATTAATTGGATGAAGTTTCTTACTGTTTTACACAATTTGAATTTTAGAAAGCATTTTGAAAATTTTTCTCAAGGACTATTGATGTTTAAAATGCTTCAAGTTGATTTGTGCACCAATAGAACGAATTGAAAATTAGTTTGAGAATTGAGAACCTGATTATGGATGCTTGAAGTTTGTCAAAATGATCTAAGTCAAAATTCACAAGTTTTTGTCGAGTGAACGATTTTATATCTTGCAAATATTTGTTTAAAAAGGATTTTATGAACTTTGAAAATTATAAGATGACCCTAGAATGTGTTCTTTAATTGCTTGAATCACCAACGAGCAAAATTCTAAATTGACAAAAATTTAAATAGTTGTGAAAACGAGGATGCACCGAGGCCTTCTTCCACCAACTTAACCATAAATTGGAGGGTATCGGACCCGGTGTGAAAGCATTGGCAAAGGAGTTGTTGAGTATTATGGTCCAAGTGTACCGTGACCATAGTCGAGCAACACCCGTCCAACCTCCCTAGCGCGACATGTGCTAGTAGCAAATTTAAGGCCAATGACACCGCATTATATCCTCTAGGGTGTAAAGCCCCACGACTCGACTTGCACAATGTAAATTGGTGAAAAATAAATTCAATTGAGAAGGGTTCATTATAAAATTTTCAACTTTGATGAATTGCCTTTACAAATTTATGCAAGATGTGAAAAAGAACGGACAAAAGAAATTGAGTTTGCAATTATTTTGATAAGGAGAAGTTAGGGTTTTTGATTTGAAAAATGAAATTCATTAGGACTAAGAGATGCACAAATTCAATCGAAAAGAAAATTAAACCCTTGCCCTTGAATTAAAAATTGTTGATTTGCTTGAATTTTTCAAACTTGTGTGAAATTTTAAGAAAATTCAATTGGTTAATTTTTCATTGATCGGTTTTAGATGATTTCATCCTAGGTCTAAGTATAGTCGATTCTTTTAAGCTTAGGATTCTGTTTGAGGACAAACAAAGATTTAAGTTTGGGGGAATTTGATATCTCATTTTTATATGCGTATTTTGACCATACTTAGCACCAAAATAACACTCAAACCAATATAAATTGTCTCATAATTAACTGTGATTTTCAGGATATTTGGTACTGCCGCCGCTTCTTTGTTCTTTTGTAGAATTCTCGTGAAGATTGAAGACTAGACACGCAAACAAGACGAATTGGAGCTTAGGTCACTGCCAGACGTCTCATTCCTGGCCCACAGACGCATGAAATGGACTAGAGAAGGCCTACAAAGCACCATGCCAAGCCTGGATCTCACATGAATGCTCAGACCCCAGTTATCAGCCCAGACCAGCAGAATTTCGGTCCGAAATTCCATGTATGGAAAGTTTTTTTTATATGGCAATTCGAAAGGAAGGAAACTTCTCTCTTGCCCTGGCCGCCTCTGGGATTTTTCTAGGGTATTTATATGCGTCTTTCTTGACCAGAAGGCATCCATTATTCGCTCTAGATTTTTTCCATATTTTGCTCTTGTGTTCTTGGCTCTTTTCACGGGATTGGGAATTAGGTCAGAAGTTGGACAAGGCGGCAGCACGTCCAGAGTTTCTCTCATCGATTCCTTAGCATTGGGACAGCGATATTCGCATCGGATATTTCGGTTTACTCTTTTATGCTTATGCTTCGTTGTTTTATGGCTTGTATCGTACTTATTTGCATGATATTTATTGTTTCAGTTATAAACATGTTAGGCTAGACTTTATTATGATGTTCTAGGGATAGCTAGTAGATTAATTTGGTGATATGTTATGACTTGATCATTTATGCTATGTTATGTGATGAGTTTTGTTGAAATTGATCGCTTGCTTAGTTAGTTTGATTAATTATTTTATTGTCTACCTATTGATGTCTGCAGCACCGTTAGGGCATTAGTCAAAATCAATTAATTGAATAGTTAGGTATATGAAATAAACCAACGCTCGAAAGAGGAGGTTAGGTGCGACCGATAGGTGCACCTTTTATTGATCTGACAGGACCTTAAATATTTCTAGAACCCTCACTTAACTCACTTAAACAATCAGTTTAGGACGAAAGTACACGTTTGATGAAGGCCTTTTCACCTAGGATATCAAATAAATTTATAACCTAGAGCTAACCTCACTAGTCGTTTTAGTTAAGCTTTAGGGTCGAACCCAAGGGACGGTACAACTGATTACTAGGCTTTACTTCCTCACGAAAGCTAGACAATTAATTTTTGGAGTTTTATGATTTAGAAATACAATTATCTAAAGTGCAATTAAATAAATTATTTTTGGTATTTTCTGGACTCTAAATAAATGCAAGGATGTCCTAGGATTTCGTGTTCAATTAGTTTAGCTCTAAAGCACCTCGGCCTACGACTTTCATCGAGACAGAGGCATATTTCGGACCGAAATATATGGATTTCGGACCGAAATCCATGTTGTTTCGTTCTTAAACTTGCTTTAGACCTCTTATTTTGACTTGATATTTTTACACAATGTTATGTGAAGGCTACTAAACAACCAGACCTAAGTCCTAACCTCAGCTATCGCAATTTTGGTTCTAACTTGGTATGGAACTTGGTTTTTACCACGTAAACAACTAAACCTATACTTTCGTTCTGATTTAGCTATTTAAGTATATTTAGTTGGGTTTCTAGAGGTATTTAAAGTCCTGTCGGATCATTAAAAGCTACACCTTTCGGTCGTAAACTAACCTCCTCTTTCGAGCGATTGGCTTACCTCATATACTTAACTAATCAATTATTTGTTCTAGTTTAATGTCCTAATGGTGCTGCAGTTCATCAATAGGTAAACAGTCAAACAAACAATTAAATTAACCAAGAAAGATATAATTCTCAACAAAACATATCACATATCATAATATAAAGCAGTCAAGTCATCACAAAATACTAAACTAATCTACTAACTACTACTAAGACATCATTAATTATCCTAACATGCAAGAAAAATAAGATACATAGACGATTGATTTGGTTTGAGATGATTTGATTTTAAGTCTAAGTATAGTTGATTCTTTTAAGCTTAGGATTTTGTTTGAGGACAAACAAAGATTTAAGTTTGGGGGGATTTGATATCTCATATTTATATACATATTTTTGGCCAAACTTAGCACCAAAATAGCACTCAAACCATTATAAATGTCTCATTATTAATTGTGTTTTCCAGGATTTTGTACTGCCGTCGCTTCTATCTCTATTTTGTAGAATTCCCGTAGAAATTGAAGACAAGACGCCTAAGACATGAAGAGTGGAGCCCAACCCTCAGCCAGATGACTCATTCCTGGCTCACACATGCGTGCCTAGACCTAGACTACACCACCATGGGCCGAGATAGATCACAGGCCTTGGTTTCAGCCCATTTCACCCCATTTGCTTTCAATTTCGGTCCGAAATGGTCTGATTTCGGTCCGAAATCTGATTATGGAAAGTAGATTTTGGCAAGTTTCAAGGAGGGAAAGCGTGTTTCTTGCCCTAGCCGCCTCTGGACCGACGAGGGGGAGTATATAGGCACATGTTCTCGACCAGAGGCGGGTCGCTTCTTCCACTTTTGATTTTCTCCACGATACACAATTGTTTTTAGGCGTTTTTGGCTCTTTTTACGGGTTTTCTTGAGGAGCAGCAGTGTTTGTGTGCGACGGCAGCGATCTTGCATCTCCACATCGATTCCTAGGCCTCAGGACAGCGAGTATTTGCATTGGATATCTCGGTTTACTCCTTTATGCTTATGTTTCGTTGTTTTATGGCTGGTATCTTACTTATTTGCATGATACTTATTATTTCTGTTATGAGCATGTTAGGCTAGACTCCTTTATGATGTTCTAGGGATAGCTACTAGATTAGTTTGGTATTATGTGAAGACTTGATCATTTATGCTATGTTTATGTGATGAGTTTTGTTGAGATTTATCGTTTGCTTAGTTAGTTTAATTACTTGCTTTATTGTCTACTTAATGATGTCTGCAGCACCGTTAGGGCATTAGACAGAAACAATTAATTGAATAGTTGAGTATATGAAATAAACCAATCACTCGAAAGAGGAGGTTAATTGTGACCGACAGGTGCAATTTTTATCGATCCGATAGAACTTTAAATATTTCTAGAACCCCGATTTAACTCACCTAAACAATCAAATTAGGACGAAAGTACATGTTTGATTGTTTATGAGGCGAAAAGCAAGTTCCAAACCAAGTTAGAGTCGAAATCGCGAAAGCTGAGGTCTTAACTTAGGTCTGGTTGTTTAGTACCCTTCGCATAGCATTGTGTAGAGATAACAAGTCGAAACATTAACTCTAAAGCAATTTCGGTTCAAAACAGTAAGGATTTCGGACCGAAACCCTTACATTTCGGACCGAAATCACCCTCTGTCTGGATGAAAATCGAAGGCTGAGGTGCTTTAGGGCCAAACTAATTGAACGCTGAGCTCCTAGGACATCGCTTGCATTTATTGGACTTTTTAAACAAAAAAAAAACCAACCCAAAAATATTTTATAATTGTGTTATTAGTTTTCAATTGTTATTTAGTTGTTTTCTTTAAATTAAATCCTCACAATTTTTATTTGTCTAGCTTTTAAGAAAAACTAAGTCCGGTACTCATTTTTATTGTCCCTTGGATTCGACCCTTAGCTTTACCAGAACGATTAGTAAGGTAGAACAAGGTTATAAATTTATTTGACCTAGGTTTCAAATATCTTATCAAATTGGCGCCGTTGTTCTTAAAGACGTCGCGATTCATCCATAGGTAAACATCAAGCAAACAAATAACATAACTAAGCATATCAATAATTCTCAACATAATAAATCACATAACATAGCAATGAATCCATCAAGTCATCACAAAATACTAAACTAAATTACTACTTAGCCCTAAGACATAAGAAACTAGCCTAACATGTAAACAAAGCAAGATACAAACTTCATGTGATCAAAATATCAAGAGAAAAGGAACGAATAAACCAAATATCGCTTCTAACTCAAGATATCGATCGTCCGAAGTCGTGGTTGGATCGATTCTACCGCTGTCGCGTCCAGAATCGCTACAAAGTTGCTGCCATGGACGTGCTCCGCTGCGAGAGGTGGAATCCCACGCCTTTCGGCGTGAGAACGGTGGTGGAAATTATTGTATGGAAGGTGGGATGCGTCCCTGGTCGAAATTCGTGCTTAAAAACACCTAGGGAAAGACCAGGAGGCGGCTAGGGCAAGAGAGGATCCTTCCTTCTTTGAAAATTACCAAAAATCACTTTCCATAAAAGAAATTTCGGACCGAAATCTGGAAATTTCGGTCCGAAATGTATAAATTTCGGACCAAAATTCCAGAATCGAGCATTGATAGTATTTTGACCATAATTTCTTCATCCGGACTCCGATTGAGGTGATTCAAAGATCGTTAGAAAGCTTAGGATTAGCTCTACAATGCTATGGACTCCTTTCAGTCATTTTCTTCTTCAAAATCCACCATTTTATGCAATTATTGTGTCCAATCCACCAAGTTCCTACAAAACAAGTCAAATTCCACGGCAGTGTCCAATCTTGCAAAATATAATGCAAAAGTGCAGTGAATATCATTGGTTTGGGTAGTATTTTGGTGCCAAGTATGGTTAAAATATATATATAAATAAGAGATATCAAATCTCCCCAAACTTAATTCATCAACGTTGATTGTTTACGAGGCGAAAACCAAGTTCCAAACCAAGTTAAAATCGAAATCGTGAAAACTGAGATTATAACTTAGGTCTGGTTGTTAAGTACCCTTTACATAACATCGTCTAGAGATATCAAGTCGAAATATTCATTCTAAAGCAATTTCAGTCCAAAGTAGTAAGAATTTCGGACCGAAATCCTTATATTTCGGACCGAAATTTGCCTCTGTCTAGACCATAATCGAAGACTTAGGTGCTTTAGAGCCAAATTAATTGAACACTAAACCCCTAGGACATCTCTTGCATTTATTCGAACATCTAAAAACACAAAATCAAAACTTCAAATTATTTTATAATTATTTTATTAGTTCTCGATTATTATTCAGTAGATTCTTTTAAGTTTATTCACCATAATTTTTATTGTCTAGCTTTTAAGAAAAACTAAGTCCGGTACTCATTTTACCGTCTCTTGGGTTTGACCCTTAGCTTTACCAGAACGATTAGTAAGGTAGAACAAGGTTATAAATTCATTTGACCTAGGTTTAAAATCCCTTATCAGAATACAATGCTGTATCTTAGCGGGAAATATTGAAGAAGAGAAAAATATAATTAATTATCAAGTAAATCAGGATAAACTTAAAGTTTAAATCTTAATTAATACTAAGGACAGTTTAGTCATTTGAAGAAATATTAAGTTGTAAGCAGCAAAAATGTGTTTGCCAAAAGCAATTCAACCACAGTCGCTGGCAAGTGGCAACTGGCAAGAGTCCAATTTTTGCCTTTGGCAACCCCTTCACGCCGAATGAGGATTGTGTGTGGCAGTTCCGTTCACACCACAAAACTTTTTATAGTTAAATATGCAGGAACTGACTCGCTACAAAACATATAGTTTGAATTGAGCCGCAAGGAATTCAAAAATTGTACATTTTTTCTCACTAGCAGCGGCGAGTCTTTCTAGATAAACAACATTCTCAGCTTCTTATTCTGTTAAATTACTCCAAAAGCCAATAATCCTGTAGTAGCAAATTCTCAAGCCACCATCAAGTTAACACATTCCTAGTCTCTATTTCGCATCTGCGCATTCAATGTTGAGGTGGTACCGGTATTTTATGATTGGCACTTTAGTGTGTCACGTATAGCTCAAGGCTACATTCAAAACGGAGCTTGTATATTGTGGTTCTCTGTTCAAGATTTCAAGTCCTTCGGTTCATGTTTTTAGTGTGAAAATTCATCTGCTCAGTAATTGTTGTGGATGTAAAGTTACTATCTCACTTAGGGTGCGTTTGGATAGGTGTGGGAAGAAGGGAAGAAGGGAAGAAGTGAGAAGAAGTATTGGGAAGTGTGTAACTTTGTGAAAAATTTGGATTGTTTATAATTTTTTTTCTTCTTCTTCCTTCTTCTTCTTCTTTCTTCCAACGATCCAAACGCACCCTTAGAATGATTTGGCGACATCCTCAAAAAAAATATGATATGATAAAATATGTTATTCATGTGCAAAGTATCTGAACAAATCCGAATTATGTACATGTAAAATTGTTCCAACCAACATAAACATCTAACAAAATGCGTTTCTCTGCTAAGTGGTTAAGGGCTATATAGGAAAGTCATTTTGCAATCCAGTCGTCAAATCATCATATATTGTATTTTTTTTTAAAGATAAATTATGGTCAAGCCTCCCAACTTATTTTTAAATTAATAAATGTCTATATAAAACCCTCCTAATCGGATTTCGAACATGCGACCTCTCACTTGAGATACATTGCTCTTTGTCACTAGATCAATAACTGATAATCATATATTGTACCTTTTGCTTTAATAAAAAATTGTTAGCTTCCTCAAGACCTCAAGTCATTTCATATGTTGTTAAATTTTATCTAGCCGCTCACAAGTTTGTAATTGTCGTCAAACGCTAGTTAGCAAAAATTTCAACCAACAATAAATATGCCCGATTCCCAAATTGAAGTAAAACTATTGTTCTGATAAAATGGATCATTTTTTAATATGACCAATATTTTAGAATCAATTCTTGGTCTAGTGATAAAGAAAAATGCATCTCAAGTGAGAGGTCGTAAATCAAAATCCGGCTAGAGAACTTATAGACATTTAATTTAAAAATAAGTTGGGAGACTTGACCCAATTTATCTTAAAAAAAAATTGTGACCGATATTTGCATCTTCGTTTTGAATTCGTCGCTAAACCTTATTTTACTCGCAAATCACCAAATTCTTGATTTATTCCAATTAAATTATGCGAACACCAGCAAATAATGTACGTTCAATCCAATTGAAAACAAAATTACCCACGTAAAAAATAAGAAAACTAGATTAATAAAAAAAAAGTTATCTAAATAGGTATCAGCTTTGCTATATCGTTGGTTTAATTAGGATAAAGCAACTTTATTGGGAAAAAAATATTCAGGGACTTAATACGAGCAAAAAGAAGTTCGTTGGTTTATTTTTCTTATGCTTTTTCTTGAAGAACTAAAGCAAGTCAACAAATGTACACAACAAAACATATCACGGGAAACATGTTTATTTCTTAACTGAAAACAAACACTTATAGGTGTTCTCTTCCTCTCAACCTCGTCACATTGTAGCATATTAATTTAACGAGCGCACAAAAAAATAATTAATGACTGATCATTCCATGAGAAATCATATATACTAACTATTAAAAATAATAACATAATCAAGTATTAATTAACCTTCTCATCAACTAATTAACAAAATTATAATGCAACCCATAAATTTTTTTTTTTCACCAACCATTTTGCTAGTCCATAAATTATGAACAAAAGAAGAGCGCGAAATAGATGATTTGATGAAAACCAACAATGCAAGAGGCATCAAAACTAACAAGTAACAACCGTGGTAGATAGAACATGGCGTGGTAAGCGGATCGCTCTGTCACGTGGCAAGGCGCAATAATTGGAGGCACCAAAGCGGACCCCTGTGTCAACATGCAATCCAAGGCTATATTTTTATCATTTTATAAGCCAATCGTGCCAATTCATGGCATTCATTGGAGTATTCCTAAATCCTAATATTCCCTCTTGCATTTCTCCCGCCTTTTGTTTTGTTGGTTTTGGAGGGAGAGGCAGATTAGAAGAAACTAATGCCAGATCCAATCACGTGGTTTGTAAGTGTCTAAGGAGATGAGATCTTTTATGTATTGTTTTGTAATCTCATCTCTTTTTCCATTATTCTCTGGTGTCTTCTCTTTTATTCCAAGGAAGAATATTTATGGCATTTTCAGAAGTAGATAGTTAATTGGATGCCAGTGACTGTACGGTTATGCATCTTGTGTCGGATTGGTTTTGTCTTTTAAGTTTTAACACAATTTTAGCTACCGAGTGAAAATTGAGAGGAAATTTACTTTCCAAAGAAATGAGAAAAATGCAATTTACAACTTATAATGTATTAATGTCAAGCTTGTAACTTCATTTTTAATTTATTTCTTTACATTTTTTTGCCAAGTAAGAATATGATAGCCTAAGTGGAGTTGACATGGCAGATTTTTGTTTGTGATAAAAGGGAACAAAGCAACAGATTGTGGTGTTTCCTCTTTTATTTACTTTAGAGCAGTTGGGTGTCAGTCACATGGGTTGGAAGTTCTTTTTACAGTGCCAAGTAGATCATTCATTGCCTACATGGCATGGCATGTAAAACCGATTAACCACGCGACAAAAGTAGGTCAATTCTTTAGGCCCTTTTTAGTTTATCTTTACCCCGCAAGTCTTTTATTTTTTATCTTTCCAATATTTCCGTTCACGCTTCTATGCGGGTCCATTCTCTATGACTTTTTTGGGGCTAAACTTGCGGTGTCACTTATGGGCCTAAGGTAGTAAGCCTATAATTTTAGTTATGCAATGCAGCACAAATTTGTATTTTTGGGATTAATGTTGCAAAAAAATACATGTAATTAGATCTTATTAGAAAATTGTGGAGACAAAATTGAAACGGACCGTTTCATAGTTGGAACGGATCGTTTCGTCTGCGCATAGAAATCAGATCTGTTTGATTACAGACTTATATAACTTCAGATCTAGGAAACAAGGATTTGTTTCGAAGTCAGTTCCATCTGTTCGTCTCTCCTCTTCTACGAGACGATCTAGAGACTCTAGAGAGAGATATGAGAGTTAGAAGAAACCTTCTCCTCATTTGCTTGAGAGATTTCCAAGCATGAAAGAGAATAGCACACACACGGCGTGTATGGCACTCGGAATCGTGAATTGTGACGCTGAGTCCTAACTTGGGTGGTAGTGTACCAGGGTTATATGGAGAGAGATGGCCTTGTGCAAGTCGAGAATGAGAGTTGTAGCACCGCTTTTGAGGAGAATCTAGACTATTCGATTAACTTCCGCTGCGATATATCTAATATCTTGATTTTATAATTCATAGAACTAGATAAGCATATAGTAACACGAAAACCAACAGATCTTAAATATAATGATAGTACTAAAATGGATTGGACGGGTAGTTAGATAATCGAAACATATATTAATCCTGGGTATTTAGATCCGAATCCGACACTGTAGCTAAGCACTGTTGGCGAACAGTAACTGGATCTGGACCGTTCATCTCTTCCTATCGATCTGGACCGTCCGATTTGGTTGATCTGAAACCTCCGATGGCTTCCTTCGAGAGTCTTCTGGGAATATGCTGAAGATTCCCTTTCTCTCTCCCATTCTCTTTCCCATTCTCTCGCTGCTGCATCTGAAGGACCAGGCAGAGAGCGTTCCCCATGTGGTTCGCGTACGAACGGATTCCGGTGGCTGATCCTGGTCTGTGCGCCGATTTCTTTGTGTTGTTTGTCCTGCTCTTCCGGTGTTTCTTCGTGGTGCATCGGTTGGTTTTTCTTTTTCTCTCTGTCGGACTGTTTCTGTGCGCCGCTGGCTCTCTCCGCTGCTTCTCTCTACTGGCTTCCCATGGTATTGGTCCATCCTTCTTTTTTTTTGCCCTATCAGCTTCTCTCAGTCTTGGTATTTCCACCATGTCTACTCTATTCTTCTCCTCTTTTTTCTTTTCCCTATGCTAATATGGACGTTTCTTCTCTATTGTTCCTGCTATTCTTCGTTGGTCACGATTCTTTCTTTGCCTCTGACTTTGTCACTTATTTTTCTATTCTTTCTCATCATTTTTCAGTCAAATTTCTGATTTGTGTTTAGTCTTAGGCTTATTGCCTTTGTTTATCTCTAATTTGCAGGTTCTCAGTGGAAACTGAGGATTGCGTTCAGTCTTAGGATGCCATTCTGAGTGTATTTTTCTTATTATTTTTACAATTTTGTTACCTTCTTAAACGAGTTTATTTTGTTTAATGAGGTGGCTTTCTAACGAATGAAGATCGGAGCATGATTGTAAAATTAATGACTATATTACAAAATAATGGAAGAACAAATCATAGCTTTTTCTTAATCATCACTTAATTTATTTATTTTGTACCAATCTTTATTGTTTCCTTTTGTTGTTAATACTGATTTCGTTTCATTTTTCTTGCCTAGGTTCTTACTGGTAGCTGCAAAGAAATCAGCGGATTTGTGAATGATTATATGTAACAGAAAAGAAAAACACTACTGAAAAATCTGAACAGGTTACCATTTCTCTCTTTTCTTTTTACTATTTGTTTACAGTGCTTTTGTGTTAAAAAAAATGTGATTTATTGGTGTTGTATTAATACTACCTTCATTTTGTTTTGCTTTCATCAGTTTATTTATGGTACCTGTAGCTAGAAAAATCAGCCAAACTTAGAAAATCAAAATCAGACGAAATTGAAAAATGTTGCTTGAAAAAGCACAATAGCCTTTAAAACTGTTGATTCACTATTGTTTAATGCAGATATATACAGTAGTTTGGAAGGGATGTATATACAATTTGACTTTTCTTTTTTTTGGTGGCATTGGTAAAGGAAGAAAATAGGTCACATTAAAATTGTTTTACTATCTTTTATCATTGTTGCCATCGTTTATAACAGTTCAAATTTAATGTTATTTTCTGCTTTGTAGTGCGATTTACAGTAATATTGACTTGATTCTATCAATTATTTAGGGACATGAATGAGTGGTTTTTATTTTCTTATGATCAATCAACTGTAGTCAAACCATTTACGAACACCCAAAATCGCAAATAGAAAATGTAACAAAGATTACCAGTGCAAAAGAATGAAAATGCAAATCTAGACAAGCCTAAAAAGCCACCTTTTTTTTATTTAATTCAAACAGTCATCACATACTAATCATAAAGCATGCCTGTTTAGTGCCATTGTATCGGTATTTTCTGAGAACTACATAAAAGAGTTCTCTTTTTTTTTTTTGCCGTAGACTATAGCTATTAGGTTTTTCTCTACTGTTATTACTTATATATATTTTTATTAAAATTATTGATGCTTCCATGTACTGTTATTTGATCTCACAAATTTCGACCTCGGACATCAGCTTGCAGTCTTGGTTTATGATGCTATGTCCTGGAATCATTGTTTCCACACCTCGCTTCTTTCTCATACCTACAGTTTGGATAGAGGAGAAGCTAAGAGGTTCGAAGTTATGCCATAGAGAAAACTATTTTCAGGAGGTAATTTTGAAGATGTGGCATTTTTTGTTTAGATTAATTTTTGCAATGTTATTTGAAATTTGGTCAGAAATTTCTAAGGTCAATGCATATGCTCAAACTCCAAGATTGTTGCTCAATGCATATGGTCAAACTCCGACATTGTTGCTTTTAATTTACTTTCTCGAAGCATTAATAGGACTATTTAGCCACCAGTTTGTATGTTTTATTGTTTTCTTTAGAGAAAATCATGATTAGTTAAAAGGATTTAATGTACATGTGTATGTTTCAATAGAGAGAGAATTAATTCATTTTCTCATATCTTTTTTTTGAATAAAGATATTTATGGGGGCATCCTGATTTTAGCTATTCCTTTGCCACATCTAGATTAAGGCTGAAGAACTTATGTTGGGAAGGACCTAGGTTCAATTTAGCTATTGATATTTCTCTGTCAATTTAATATTTCTTCTATAAAGATACTTATAAGAGTCATTTGATACTAATGAACCTATGCTCACATTTACTTAAGTCGTTTATCAAATAACTGAGGGTTAACAGTACTTATGCTCTTAAATAAATAGGATGAAAAAAAATAAGTAAGGTTTACCGGTACTTATTTGATACTAATAAACCTATGCTCTTCATGATTCTGCTTAATGATATATATAGTGTTAGCTTCTCTCTTACTATGTGCATCACATACATAATTTTCTGTCTGCGCTTCTTGCTACTGACAATTGATGATTTTTTATCTGTCGCCTGCAGTATGCTGATTGGTTGTCTGCTTTCTGCAGGTTCTTCACCTTTCTTCTTCACCCACTGAGGTACTGTTCACATCATCCATTACTTGCTCCCTGTAAGCACTTCATCCATCACACACAAAACTAATCAACCTAAATCTTACCCTTATAATAATTGGGTGAATTAATGTGCAAGTCAGACGCCTTCATTTCAAGAGAAAAGAAACATTTCATGTATCTGCTATGTATCTTATATGCTATTTATTTCTAAAATTGTAGAAAGTATTGCCTATCTTTACCGATGTACTGATGGAGTCTGATGATCGAACGAGAATTAGTTAAATAATGTCATTTTACCTAGCTTAATGAGGATGTAATCTTCCCGCATGCAGGTGAGAACCTTTTTCTTGCTTGGGCTAATTATTTGTTCTTTTATATTGTTTATTTTTTTTTTCCTTCAGCTCAGTTATGCAATGAGGCACAGAGCTGATTCATGAAATGGACCATTTTGCCCTTATTTTCCAACCTGTATTGCTTCAATTCATGTGCATGTTTTATTTTCTTTGGTTGGTTTTAATTTGTACTCTTCATTTATCCAGATAAATTGCTCTTTTCCATATTCATTTTTTGGGGCTACTGTGTTTGATTGAGGCTTCTTAGGCTCAGCTCTTCTGAGATTGATTAAGGCTTCTTAGGCTTGGCTCTTCTTAGGTCAAAATGCTAAAATGGAATCTAAATAGTTTATTTACTTTCTCTGTGCAATTTTCCAATTCCACAAATCTCTCCCAGAGAAACCAAGCAATAAGTGTGGTATATAAGGACAATTATCAGAAAATCAAATGATGTTGGTGCAGTTTTTTCTTTTGTATATTGGTTGTTTGTTTTTCTTCCTGAAGCAAAAGGCAACAGCAAATTGACAATAATTAGCTTACTGGATTCTTGCTCCTTCATACAAATTGCATGGGATATGAAAGATTGTTACAAATTAAGCAAACTGGATTCTTACAAATCAAGCATACTTACTGGATTCTTAATGCATCAGATTATACTTTCATTGCCTTTTGCTCATGGCCAGTGATCATCTTATTTTTCTTTTATTTGGGTCACTATTATACAAATTATACTTGGTACCAAATACAACTATACGAGTAATAAGGTAGCAGTAAAACTGAGCTTGCTTACAAATTTAATTTTTTTATTTAATGTTACGCACAAGAATTCTACTTGCGGCTTACAATTTGGGGTTAATTGATTTTTTTTTCTTTTTTTAATACTTTACAATGTCATATATTACATTCTTCGGTTTCTTTTTTTTTTCATTTGCCATGTTGACGCTGACAAAAGATTCAGGTAGGTTTTTATCCTTAAGTTTGTATATATAATATAAATATTTTTAAAAAAAGGAGAGAGATGAACATTTCATTAGGGTAGGCCTGGATTTCCATTTTTTTTTTTTGGATCCTTCAGTCTCACCTGATCCCAGCCTTTATTTGATACACTAATAATAGTAAGGATTCAAGAAAATAAAATAGCAAAAAAAAAGGGTACAATACATTTATTAAATTAAATAAAACTTTAATTTTAATAGTAACGATTCAACATGAACCATTTAGTAAAAAAAACATAGACTGATCGTGCAATGTGAACAAGTACCGTTATAGTAGTATAATTTAAGAAAAAAATAGATCGCGCAACGCGCGAGACCCCACTAGTAGATACTTAAACACCATCAGCAAATTGCCTTGAGCCCGTGAAGCACATTACATAACTGAATAACTTCTAAATCAGTCTGAGAAGAAGAGGCAAGATAGGTGCTAGAATTTCAATCGAAATGATCTTTTCAGACTTCTAAAGATCATACATATTGAAATTATAAATAAATTTTTTTTACTAATAAAATTGTCGGTGTGGTGCTCGTCCTTAAAAAAAATTATAAATAAATTTTAATTTTTTTTAACAATTATTTACTATCTAAACTGGGAGAACGTTTTTCTTATTAGAATTACAATTAAAATTAAAATTTGTTTAAGGCAACACCACATATCAGTGGGATCAAAGATTAGTTTACTAACATAGAAGTTAATTTTTTAACAAATTAGTTTACTAACATAAAACTAGAAGTTAGACTAATCTCGTAGATACCAAACGCTTCTAGGACATTTCAATATGAAAATTAATTTGAATGACTTAGATCGACCTTTTAAATTTCGAAAATCAAAATCATAGTCGTAGCACCGCCCGATAAGTATTATGCAAGGTTCATAATCATGGACTTACTCATAATATATCCATATAAAGATGATTCTTAAACATCACTCACTACTTTTGTTATCAACCCGCATGAACGCTCGGGCCCTTATGGCGAGAATTAGAGGCATATGATTACAGTGAAACAACGTCAATTAAATATTGAAAATGTAAAGGGAAAATTACTGATAAGTGCACAACATCTTATCATAAACATGTGGTCAACTGGTCATTTCCATCTGAAGCTGAAATAATAAGAATTCCTACACGGATGTGGGAAAGAAAAATAAATAAATAAATGAAAATTACGGATGCTGGGAAGTAAGCGGCCTGTCATACAGCATGGGCAGTTTACCATTGTTTGTCATCACTTGAACAAATTAAATACATAAAACAAACAAGATAAACATATAAATAATCAAAATAACCACATACAAATAAATAAGTTAAATATGCATATAAAAATCTGAACAAAGATGACAAAACTTTTTTTTTTGTTTGTATTCACTACTTTACTTTGATTGTTATATGTTCATCTTGTTTGTTTTATGTGTTCATTTTATTCAAGCGATGGTAAATGATGACAAAATTGCGACAGTTATCATTTCTCACTTGACAGAACGGAGATCGGAGGAAACGGTCACGAAAACGGTCGATTTCGTTAACCGTTTCGTTTTAAAACGAAATTGATCATCCATTTGCGTTAATCGTTTCGTTTTGGATGAAACGGTCGAAACCACGAAAATACACATGGATGAAACCATTTCAAGCTTTCGTTACCATTTCGTTTTTTAAACGCAACAAAAAACTCTTTAACCGTTTCGTTTCGTCTAACGGTGACCGTTTTCACCCCTACTCACAAGTATTACTGAAGCATTACTCCATAGGGCCCAAAAAGATAGAAATTTTTATATCAAGTAGCCTAGAAATGATAATTTAACAATATAATTAGACGAGAACAAGAACATATAGAGCACGGTTCAAAAGACTATGGCCAGAGCACAATCTTTTTTTTTTTTTAAATGAGATTTCGTTTCATTTCATTTTATTACAATTTTTTTATCAAAATGAATAGATTTAGTATCATTTAGCTGGAATTTCAATATTATTAGTTCTAACGAAATTTTGAAAAATCGATTGAAATGAAATGAAATTCCATGTTAAGAATATTTTGATCGAGTCCTAATTGGGCCAATCAGCTCGAGAGCTACTAAGGCCTAAAATACAGATATGATTTAGGATATAAAAAATTATGAAATAGCATGAGCCAGTTTTTATTTTGGGCTGACATAGTGCCAACAAATTTTATAGTAAAATATACTTATTTTAGAGAGGAGCGGTAGCTAGGCCTGAAAACGGTGACCGGTGACCGTTTCGACCGTATTTTCATTTCGTCTAAAATAAAACGAAACGGTTAAAAATTTTGGTTGTGTTTCAAAAACGAATCGGAGTGATTTTTTAAGTGAGTTCAATTCAATTCAATAGAATAGAGTTTAATAGAATAGAATTCAATTCAGAACAAATAGAAAAAGAATTGAATAGAAATGAATTTTGTGATCGATATCTTATGGAAATAGGAAAGAAATGATTTCGTCTTCTTCTATTTGACCATTTTATCCTTACTCTCTTTAAAAATGTCAGGCATCAATATATTATTTATGTTCATCATATATACGTCCGTTTTTTTTTTTTTTAAGAATTAAGGCCCCTGGGCTACAACTTCATTAAACACCATAAAAAACCAGTGTTACAATCATTGACTAAAAGAAAACTTTCCTAACTACGCACCTATATGGCTGCGCAATAGTGCTCATTTTCCTAACTACCTAAATACCAGAAACCATGAAAGTTCATGAAAAAAACAAAAAAAAAAAACACAAAGGAGTATCTAATTACAAGAAAAAAAAAGTAAAAACCAACCAACAAAATAAAGCAAACAACCACTACCTATCGACAAAGCACAGTCTAATTAAGGTGGTCTATCTCCCAAATGAATAAAGAACCTGCTATCCAGTACAATGGCTTCAGGGATGAGGTTGTTCATCTGATGATTATGCTGCTCTCTATAAAAAAAGCCTCCCTCTTCTTGCATGATTTTCCAGCACATGTGCCAGTTTGATTTATCATTAGGATCGGTAAATTGGATTAAGGTAGTAAGAAATGTTATGAAATTAAGCACATGCCAGTGTACTAGCAGGGATAGATCTAAGTAAATCAAAGGGGGTGCAATGTCATCGCTATTTTTTTTATGAATCTAATATTTTTGTATGTATTTTGTGGTTAAGTAGACCATATTCATAAAAAATTATGCATTTGAACCCCATAAAAATATAGATATATTTCTATTGTTGAACTCCATAATTAAAAACTCAGATTTTTCATGTTCAAATTCTATTAATATTATTATAAAATTTATAATCAAATTTTAATGACACCCATTGAAAAATTTTCTGGCTCCGTCCCTGTGTACTAGTATATATTGGCACAAGAGTTTACCAATAGAGGCCGTGACCAGGCGACAAATACAAAAATCATACTAGAAATTGCTCTCTCTAGAGCATCCACGAGACTCACTACTGTGCCTACGGGCAGTGATAAAAAAAAAGACTCGCTACTGGTACCACTAAAAGCAGTATCCATTACAACACAAAAAACTATCTCGAATCAACAAAGAAAATCCAGAAAAAATGTGACAACTCAAAGAATCTTTATCATACTAAATTAGATGCCGATGGATTTAAGTATAGATTAAACAATTTATCATGTTTATTCTCAATTGTATAACAACAAAATAGGATCCGTTATTCAGTCTTAAAATTGGGAACAAGTACAAAGGTTAAAAGGGTATCTTACGAAAGGATAGAAGAAGGGAGGGTGTGCTTGCTGCTTGCCTCTAACTACGCTAAGTAGATAGAGTTACATAAGATGATGGGGTTCAGTATTTATCAAGAGAATAGAGAGAGCACGAAGGGCATAAGGGTCTGATAGGTTCCCTCCGCTGGAGACCCAGCGAAATAATGGCAAATCTCTACGTTTTTTTTCATGATTTCGGCAGTCCTGAATTTTCCATCCAAATCGTGCAAAATGAATTGAACTCTCGATCGAACGTCGGTTCTGATCATAAAATTGTGTTTCACGTGAATTCTATTTCACGTTTAACCTCTTAAAAAATCATTCCGATCATATCCTAAATAAAACTAATCGTTTGTTAGCATAAAACAAAACTAAAAACCGTTATCGTTGATTATCTCTGTTATCTCTTTGTATAGTTGAGATACATATAAATATAGTTATCTTAGATATATTTTTTATCTAATTTGTTTGGAAGATAAATATAGACTTGTTTCTTAGTATTTAATGTACTGTAATTTTTATTTAATACGATAAAAAAAAGAAGAAGTATAGTTAAAATAAATCAGATGATACTTAAATCAAGAATCCAATGCCGGTCTACTATTTACAGAAAATAGGGGTCTGACCCTTTTTTTTTCTTCAGATAAGGGTCTGACCCTTTTTTCAGAAAAAAGGAAAATTGAACGCGGTATACATGATAAATCACGAATTCATCACTGCAAAATGCAATTGTCATTTCTACATACATTTTCTTAAAAAAAAGGAAAGGCCTTTTAGTCTGCTCTTGATTTCGTTAATTAAAATCCCCATTGTTTGAGTTTGATGGGGCTGCTGAATAGTTTAGCAAATCTCTTAACGGTCAACGCTCAACATTCTAATTTATTTAGTAATAAACTAAAATGTAATCTTTAACTCTAGATCTGTAATCTTTAACTGGATTGGACGGGTAGTTAGATACTTAAACACCATCAGCAAATTGCCTTGATCCCGTGAAGCACATTACATTACAGAATTACTTCTAAACAAGCTTCTAAATTTCTGCGAAATAACGGCGAAATAACAGAAATAGCGGTATTCTGTGTCAAACCGCATGAACGTTGCAGTCTTAATTGAGAAAATAACGTAACGCGTTATTTCAGTTATTTCGGCGATATAACGTGTTATTTCAGTTATTTTGGCGAAATAACAATCTCTTATTGCTACTATTGTTAAATTGTGTATTCAATATTGAACTATTGTTAAATTGGTACAAGCTGCTACTGCTACTCAATATTGGTACATTGCAATATATTGAATTTGGTATGGCCGTATGCTATTTGTATGGAGTATTGGAGATGTATAAACATATAAATTGATAGTTATAGAATTGATGCGTGTCAAACTTTGAAAAAAACACTACACCGTTATATCGCCGTTATAACATCGAAATAACACCGAAATAACATGAGGACTTGGACCGCCATACTGAAAAAACCGAAATTTAAAAGCTTGCTTCTAAATCAGTATATAAGAAGAAGAGGCAAGATAGGTTCTAGAATTTCAATCGAAATGATCTTTTCAGACTTCTAAAGGTCATTCATACATATTGAAATTAAAAATTTTATTAACAATTATTTACTAACTAAACTGGGAGAACGTTTTCTTATTAGAATTACAATTAAAATAAAATTTTGTCTACTGGGGTTGTTCGGTAACACCACATATGAGTGGGATCAAGAATTAGTTTACTAACATATAGATGTTAGACTAATCTCGTATAGGTGTTAGACTAATCTCGTACATTCCAAACACCCCTAGAACATTTAAATGTGAAAATTAATTTGAATGACTTAGATGGACCTTTTTAAAGTTTAAAAATCAAAATTATAGTCGTAGCACTGCCCGATCAGTATTATGCAAGGTTCATAATCATGAACTTACTCATAAATCATAATATATCCATATAAAAATGATTTTTAAACTAACATTCCTTATCGGATGAAATTCATGACGACTCACTTATAAGGTTGTTAAAGTTAGAAAATGGCCTTGAAATAGTTATCTTTTCAAATTTTGTGATTAATTTGTTAATTTGTTTTTATAGTAGTCTAGTTATGCTTTTCAATTAAGGTCGTACCACTCCTAAAAGAATAACTTTTTGTGTATCTCATCTTTTTTGTTTGCTTCAATGATTAAAAAAATATTTTTTTTTCATCAAATACCATATATATGTTCTTAAGCATATTACTCGCTACTTAATTAAGGTTCTCTTTGGATGGTGTGGGAATAAAAGGAATAAGGGAAGAAGTATTGGGAAGTGTGTAACTTTGTGAAGAGTTTGGATTGTTTATAATAAGTTTAGTCCCTTATTCCTTTATTTCCTAATTCCTAGGGCTCATCCAAACAGAGCCTAAAAGTTATCAACCCGCATTAACGCTCGGGCCCTAATGGCGAGTATAAAGCTCTCCCTAGTGTATTTCATGTGGCCTAGTGACTCATGATAAGAGCACTAGACTGGTCTCTAAAAAGTCAAGGGTTCAAATTTTGCATGCACTCTTTAATTTCATAAAAAATTAGATGGCAAAGATCTCCTAAAAAAAAAGCTCTAGTGTATCGTTGATAGAGAGAGGCATATGATTAGAGTGAAATAACGCGAACAATGAAAAATGTAAAGCGAAAATTACTAATAAGTGCACAACATATTATCATAAAACATGTGGTCATTTCTATCTGAGGCTGAAATAATAAGAATCCCAACAGGGATGCTGGGAAATAATAAAAAAAGAATAAATAAATGAAAAATACAGATGCTCGGAAGTGGTTGTTTGACAGCCAAATTTATTATTGTCACGTGCAGTTTTACCCTAGCTTGTCATTACTTTAAAAAAATGAACATATAAAACAAACAAAATAAACACATGTAAATAAATAAGTTCAATAAAAATGAGTTGAATATACATATAAAAATTTGAACAAACATGAGAAAACTTATTTATTTTTTTTTTGTTTGTGTTCACTTTGATTGTTTTTATGTTCATCTTATTTGTTTTATGTGTTCATTTTATTCAAACGACACTACGACAGTAAGCGATGACAAAATTGTATATGACAATTATTATTTCTCACTTGAAAAGAATGGAGATCGGAGGAGATTGCAACTCACAAGTATTGGTGAAGCAATACTCCATAGGGCCTAAAAAGATAGAAATTTGTATAACAAGTGATCTAGAAATGATAATTTGACAACATAATTAGACAAGAACTAGAACATATAGAGCACGATTCAAAAGACTATGGCTTTGAGAATCAGCTTTTGATCTAGTGGTAAAGAGCAATGCAACTCAAGTGAGAGGTCGCAGGTTAGAAACCCGGCTAGGGGGTCTTTATAGACATTTAATTTAATTTAAAAATAAGTTGAGAAGTTTGACCCTCAATTTATCTTCAAAAAAACTATGGCCTGAGCAAAATCCTCTTCTTTTTTTTTACATGAGATTTCATTTCATTTCATTTTATTATTTTTTTGTATCAAAATAAACAGATTTAGTATCATTTAAGTTGAAATTTCAATATTGAAAAATCGATCGAAATGAAATGATATCACATTTAAAGAACATTTTGATCAAGGCCTAATTCTTCAAGTTGGCTATTTGGGCCAATCAGCTCGAGAGCTACTAAGGCCTAAAATACATATATGATTTAGGAGTAGGGCTGAAAGGCTGAAAACGCAAGGCGTTTCAACCGTTATTACGTTTCGTTTCGTCCAAAACGCAACGAAACGGTTATACATTTCAGTTTCATTTAAGAAACATAACAGTTAACGAAAATAGAATTTCAGTTCCGTCTCTGATCGAAACGGTTAACGAAACGAATCTGTTTCGTGATCGTCATTTCAACCGTTTCGTTTTAAATTCTACAGCGCTATTATCGTTTGATTGCAGAGAAGACGGGGGCGGAGAAAACAAGGTTCCGATAAAAACCTAATTTGTGCCGTTTATCTCTGTCTCTCCATCTCCCTTCTCCGATCAATCTATTTCTCTTCATCTGTCTTCTCCGATCATGAATCCGAGGCGATTTCTTCGCCTTCATGGCGATTCATCTCTCCCAGTCAAACCCTAACCTCCCATCACCTCCATCTCCCTCTCTTTTCTCCGATTACCCTGCCTCTCACCTCCGATCCAATCCCATCTAATCCGTCTATCGCTCCTCCTTCTATCCCTTTCCCTCTCTCTTATTGAGTTTATTCCAGACAACTCATTGTTGGAAGCTTCTGATTTATGTAGATTAGGAGATATCATCCTAAATTGTTAATATGTGCCTTTATTTGTGCATTTGTTGCGAGGTATCACCCAGCTCAAGTTCCAGAAGAACAAGAGGTCTGTTGCTAAGGAAAGATTGGCTTGACTCTGGCAATTAATTGTGCATTTTGTAGGATTGATCTGTAAAATAATTATCAAAGTTCGCATATTTTGACTAATCATTGTTTTATTATCTTCAATATTTTGGATGTTTTGAATAATGGTCAATGTATTGGATATTATTTCGATATGTAAAAACGGTGGAAAAAATTAAACGGTTAATCGTCTTGACCGCTTAATTTGAACGCAATGATTAACGCAACAATTAAATTATTGCGTTTAAAGGATTGAACGCAAGGCGCAAAAGACAAAATATTTTCGTTCACCCCTATTTAAACGCAAGATTGCAGTTTTGTGATCGTTTAAGACGTTATGCAGGCCTATTTAGGAGTTAGAAATGATGAAATAACATGAGCCAGTTTTTATTTTGGGTTGACATAGTGCCAACAAATTTTATAGTAAAATATACTTATTTTTAGAGAGGAGCGGTAGCATGCATAATAGGAGCCAAGAAGAAATTTAAATGGGGTTCAAAGAGTACCCAATTTAAATAGTATTATAAAGAATGTTAAATTAATAAATTTCAATAAATCCTTGTCAGAGCAAATCAGTTAATTTTCTCCGTAAAGAATGTCAATTTTTAATAATCTTGCTAGATTTAGTGCGCCTCTCTCAGTTAATTTAGTCCCTCAAGGTTCCGAGTTTAAACAAATTATTTTGTAAATCCTGTCCGAGTGCAAGTTTTCTCCGTAAAGGTTCTTGCTCACGGTTTTACACGGCCCTAGAAAAACCATATAAGTGCTAGGTAGTGGAGTTTATATAATGTAAGAGAACAGTATTTGTGGAAAATACTTGATGATTCTTGAATTATGACTTCTTGTTGCAATTGTGACTCATGGTTTATATTTCTCATCAGTAATGGACAATTCAAATAAAATTATATATAAATAAAATTATGTATTGTAATTTTCATAAAATAGAACTACAAAGTATATAAAATATTAATTGTATCAATTAATTTCTGAGAATCTATTAGATGCAACTTTGGAAATCTAAATTTTTAATTAACATAAGAAAGACTTGGAAAACGGTTTGGAGTATTGCATGATTTGCTCTGTCCCTCGATCAACTACTGTTATTAAATATCTCTCGAGAACTCAAGAAACTAGCTGATGATTCATACAATATTTATACATCTTGTTATTTTATAAAAAGATATCGTTAAAATATACAAAAATGATTGAAAAGGGTTTAATCCATGAATGAGATGATTAAAATGAGTTATATCTAATTTTGAGGTTTGGAGGGGTTCTATCTAATTGGAGATGATTCGAGAGGTGTTGTACTAAATGTCTTTAGATTTATCGATTACAAAACAATATCATTTGACATTTAACAATTTTCTTTGAGTTTTATAGGAAGAAGATACAAAATATGAAAACATGGACAAAAGTTTTAGGCAAGATCAAAATTTGGCAAGGGCTTAAGTTGTTTTGTAAGTTAAAAATTTGTAACTTGTTAAGTCGTCTTACTCCTCCAAAATTAAGTTGTGTTTGGTATGAAATTTAAGAATTAGTAAAAAATAAAAGTAATATTTTTATTAATATATAATAATTGTATTTTAAAAAGACTAAAGTGCCCCCATCTAAATTCGGATTCAAGTACTTCTAACGAAGTACATAATTATTAATATTGCATGAAACATCAATTTGAAATGGATTAAATTTCTTGTATAAAAGCAATATTAGATCACAATATTCTAGTATGTTGAGTTGTTTGACGAAGAGACCTTTTAGTATAATAAATAAAATTTCAACTTCCTTTCTCGTCGAGGCATGCACCCTTGTGTACGAATTAGAAAATTATATTTTATTTCTGCAACTAAAGGAAAGATAATGCTTCGTAGAACTTCTAAAGAAAAAAAAAAGGACTTAGCGGTTATGGCTCTGGTACGACGACGTTTGGAGAGACCCAAATAATAAAAATTTCAGTGATGTCAAGAGCGACAAAGGACAAAACAGTAAATTGTGATGGTTTCTTAACTTAAGATCTCTAATTAGGAGTCTTAATTTAAGATGCCATGTCATCATTTTTTTCTTAAGATTGAATCCTAATCAGCATTTAAGTACCTTTAGTGATATGAATTTAAGACATATTTGGGTAGTTAAAGTCCTTCTTAACTCACTTAAGAATGATTTAAGTTTCTACCAAACATAGCCCAAGTCCTTAAAGAGTTTGTAGGCTAGTTAGACTAAAATAGAAGGTTTTATTTTAGTCCTTTTTAATCTTTGAAATGGTCTATATAGCAGAAAAACTCAAGAAACTAGCAAAAATTAGTTTTAGGACCAGTGCGTTGTGTAACGCAGTTACACGTTGTACAACACACTAGTACAGTGCAGAATTCTTGCATGTCTTTAAGTGACAGAAACAGTGCGTTACACAACGCAGAAGCGTTGTGTAACGCAACATCTGCATCATACAACGCTATTTACCTACCATGCAATGCTTTGTTTTTGCTTATGCTAAAAAGTTGTATAACCCAGATAAACGTTATACAATCTTCCTTTGTTTTTTCTCTGGAATTTTTCGCTCGCTTTTGCCTCAAAATTCTAGACTTTTAATGTCATTTAATGTCGTATTGCACAACGTATGGTTTGGGTTGTATAACTCAAACGAATAATGTCAGATGCATCAATATAAGCCGTCTCTTTTAGGGACAACAAAGGATTATATCTTAAGTTTGCTTTTTGAAAAAGTTACTATTTAATTAAAAAAATATTTGACCCGCCAATGAGAGTAACAAGTTAATATTTTATTAAAATATTTTTAATTAAAAAATATATTATTATTTAAAAAAATATAAAATCTTCTAATGCATCAATGTAAGTGGCACGTTAATATTTTTGAAAATAATAGTTTTATTATTTTAAAAAATATTCGACACGCCAATGGCTGTGTCAGTCGTAATGGTGCATCTAGATATTTATTGTTAAAATTATTTAATTTATATGTTTATTATAAAATATAAAATTTAGATTATGGTTGTTGAAAAAAAAATCAGAATCCAAAAATAGTATATTACTATGGTTATATTATTATTCAAAATACTGATTAACCATTACACTTATAATTACGCAAATTATGAAATTGACTTCACATCTACATTAAACAAAACATCAAATACCTACCGATCATTACACTTATAATTTCTCAAATTACGAGATTAACCACATATGCTACATTAAATGGCCAAATTAAAATGAATCAAACGAAGAAATAAATATACAGATGATATATTTAAAAAAGACACATTTCAATCATAAATACCATATCTTGTCTTTTCTTTCTCTTCTGACTAGAGCTAAAGTAAGATAGATGCCGCGACGGAGATAGGCAGATAGCTGACTGAGCCTCAGAACCTTATTATGGAAATTGGGGCACACAAACCTTATTATGTAAAAAAAGAATTGGAGTATCTACTGGATTTTATTATATTGATCGGAAGGCCTGATAGTTAAAAAATAATCCGAAA
Organism: Rhynchospora pubera; assembly: GCA_028095005.1. Lineage (NCBI taxonomy): Eukaryota > Viridiplantae > Streptophyta > Magnoliopsida > Poales > Cyperaceae > Rhynchospora > Rhynchospora pubera. The sequence continues at coordinate 150,291 of JAMFTS010000042.1, forward strand.
AATTTAAAAATAATATTAAATTAATATAATATATTAAAAATAATATCAATACAATAATATTTTTTTAAATAGTATCACAAAATCGGAATCCCAGATTCCGAACGCAAGATCGGAATCCCGGATTCCGACCTTAGCTAAGATCGGAATCCCGAATTCCGATCTTAGCATTTTTATTTTTTTTATATATTATTTATTTATTTATTTAGTATATTAATTAGTTAATTAATTAGAAAAATAGATGATATATTGTAAAAATATTGAAAAAATATGAAAAAAATCAGAAATAATTAAAATTAAATTTTATATGTAATTTGGTATTTTTTTGGAAAATTAAATTTATTTTCCTTTAATTAATTTATTTAATTAAAAAATAAATAATCAAGTATAAATTTTTAATTAATTTATAAAATTTTATAACTTATTTAATTAAATGAATTGTACCATTTAGAAAGGATTTTAAATTTTCAGAATTTGCAGCGATACAAATGCATAATCCTTTCCTTTCAGAATGTTCAAAGTTTATTAATTCTTTCTGCATTTGCAGGGATACAAATGTTAGAGAAATGTCTTAGAAGTCAATCATATTTGTCGGACCTTGAGTCTTGTCTCCGTTGTCAACTAGTCACGCTAATCGGAGTTGCATGTTGCATCCATGGGGATTAGGCGTATGCCTGATTGGTTTTGAGTTGTATCTTTTATTTAGGCGTTAGTATGAGACATGTATATTTGGATATTACATTGAGTACTATGCACTGGCTAGAAGTCACTATTGATTGACTCTAGGCCAAGTGGGAGATTGTTAGAGATATGTCCTAGAAGTCAATCATATTTGGTTACTTCTATAGTTTTATGTCATGGATAATTTTATATCATTTGTTCCTTGATTTATGTGTTGGCAGTTCATTCAGGTTGAGGACCTGAATTATAGATCACTGGTTTCATTTAGTAGTAAATGACAACAATAAATCTAAAGCGTCCATAATCTTGATAATTAACAAGGAACATTAATTATCAATAAGATTAGTATGCAAGTTAAGTGATGATTAAGTTCTATAAATCATAGGTTAAGAGTAACCAACTTAATTGCATATGTTTATGTTAATTGAACATAGTACAGGACATGACCCAACGAAATAAATATATGGATTGTGTTATGTGTCATTATTTATTTCGTTATGATTTTGATTCTAAGTTTGAGATGTCTATCTTTTCCACATGAGGATAGGTTCAATAAATATCGTCTACCGCTGATTCCCGATAAGGGCTGCTATACGGACGTTATTTATGTTCTCTTGAATTGTGCGGGAAAAAGCTAAATCATCAAGAAAACCGTATGTCCCTCATTAATTCATTTAGTGAGTGACGATATCTGTTTGGGCCCATTGATGGAGATAGATTGTTTGCTAGCAACTGATACATTTATCTCTAGATCAAGAAACGTATAATCTGCAAGAATGACAGATTTCTATCTTGGATTATACGATGATATCGTGTGACATAAGAATCAAAATAGAGATATACTTTTATTCTCTTATGCATGATTGAAATATTGTAGCTGTACACTATTTATGCGAATTGGGAATCATAACGTGTTGCTAGATACCGCTTATGATTATTGGAATTAAATAGCGATTTAACTCCATGTCCAACGTAGAATAAATCCTCAAAGGGTCACACAAAATTGGTGTTTTAACCATGCGTGCATTATTTATTTATTTGCAATAATTGGTATTGCAAAATATGATAAGTTGATTAATTAATTAAATAACGTTATAGACCGTTATAATTAATTAAATCAAAGGGATCATATAGAAATAAATTAATGCATTTTCTAATCCCTAAATAATTATTATTAAGTTAATAATTATTTATTCAACACATATGCATATTAAAAGGCTTTAATTAAATAGTTAATTAAAAGCCCAATAGGAAACCAAATTGGGAGCAACAAGAAAGGGCCATTTAATGATTGATTGGGTGGACCCATAATGCAAAACACATAGCCCATAGAGGCCCATAATGTGGCCGGCCATGCTAGTGGTAAGTGGGGTGGCAATGCTGTAAATACTTGGTTGGTGGTAGGTAGGGTTAGCACACTATATAAGGAGTTGTATAGTTGCAAATTGAGCTCTTCTCTCTCTCCCAAAACCTAGCCGCCCCCTAGTCCCCTAGGCCGGCGCCTCCTCCCTCTTCTCTCCCTATTGCTCATGTGTTGAGCCCCATTCTTCCTCAAATTGATTAGTTGATTTGCTAGAAGAACGGATTTCCTAGGGATTAGTCATATCCTCCAAAGCTACTAGCATAGCTCTTGTTGAGGATTTGGTTAATACCAAGTGGACTCGAGAAGATTCGACAAGGAGGCCGAAGGAGCAAGCACCACCTTCATCTAGCCGTGGTTCAAGTCCCCTTGATTACAATATCAAGGGAGGTACATCTTTGAACCCTTTCTCTTGTGTGAATGGCTTAATACTAGTTCCTTTGTGTGTGCATGATTGCTTGTGGCTAATTAGGAGTAATTAATCATAAAAAATGAAAATTATGCACTCAACTAACAACAAAGGCATAACTTGAACATTAAAATTTTAAATAGGCATAACTTTTGATAGGAAGGTCCGTTTGGGGCAAACGAGCACATTCCGGAAAACTGGCGACGAGATCTACACATGTTACCGGGTTAAAACCTCGTAACGACCATTTGCAACCTCCAAAATCCACTTTGAAAGTTTGCAAACCTAAAATCCACTCTAAACTAGTAAAAAAGTTTTTTAAATCATAAATTAATCATTAAAAAGAGAAATGCAGTAAATCAAGTGAATTTATTCTTTCTTCTCCGTCTCGGTAAAACATCAACCTCGTATGATTCTTTTCCAACGCAATCTAGAAAGTGTTTCCTTGATCATGAGACTCGATATGATTGTTTAATATATAATATGGAAATAATATATGCAAAGGAAAATACATTAAAAATTTATATTTTTTTATAAATTAATTAAAAATTTATACTTAATTATTTATTTTTTAATTAAATAAATTAATTAAAAGAAATAAATTTAATTTCCCAAAAAATACTAAATTACATATAAAATTTAATTTAATTATTCCTGATTTTTTCATATTTTTTCAATATATTATTTATTTTTCTAATTAATTAACTAATTAATAAACAAAATAAATAAATAAATAAATAATATATAAAAAATTAAAAAAGCTAATATCGGAATCCCTTAGCTAAGGTCAGAATCCGGGATTCCGATCTTAGCTATGGTCGGAATCCAGGATTCCGATCTTGCGTTCGGAATCTGGGATTCCGATCTCGTGATACTATTTAAAAAAATATTATTATATTGATATTATTTTTAATATATTATATTAATTTAGTATTATTTTTTTAATTTCGGGAAAAGAATTGGGGTGTCTACTATTGTACTGTGGAAAACCAGTGAGGCCCAAAAATCCAGACGTAGGCTTTTCATTGTTATACGTACTCCGTAGTTTAGTTCAACCCATTATCGCATAAAACAAAACATTTATCTAATTATTCTTATTATATTTTAGGGAGTACAACATAATTAATAATTAGCGAGTAACCTTCCCCGTTTTATTTAATCCAAGTTTAAATAAAAATACGAATTGTTTGTTAGTATAATTTAGATTAAATAAAATGTTCCTTTTGATTAAATAAAACTAACCGTTTGTTAGCATAAAGCAAAACTAAGAACCGTTATTGTTGATTATCTCTGGTGTCTCTTTGTATACTTTAGATACATATAGACCTCCAATTTATTAAAAAAAAAAGTTTAGATACATATAAATATAGTTATCTTTGATATGTTTTCTTATCTAATTTTTTTAGAAGATATAGACTTGTTTGTTACAATTTAATGTACTGTATTTTTTATTTAACACGATAAAAAAGAAGTATAGTTAAAATAAATCAGATGATATTTAAATATAGAATCCGACGTTGGTCTACTATTTACAGAAAATAGGGGTCTGACACTTTTTTCACAAAAAAAGGAAAATATAACGCGGTATACATGTTAAATCACGAATTCATCATTTCAAAATGCAATTGCCATTTATACGTACATTTTCTTAAAAAAAAGGAAAGGCCTTTTTAGTCTGCTCTTGATTTCGTTAATTAAAATCCCCATTGTTTAGCAAATCTCTTGACCGTCAACATTCTTATTTATTTAGTATATATAAAACTAAAATGTAGTCTTTAACTGTAGATCTCTTAAAAGATTTATTAATGTTAGATGCTCACATATTCTAAATACAAAAACCTTAAAATTGATAGATTCATTGCAGATTCACTTCTATTATATTCGTAGATTTAGGGCTGTCAATGAAACCCGTTTACCCAACCCGTACCGTACCGTATAAGAAGGGTATGGGTAAAGTTTTATTTTCGTTAAGTTAACGGGTACGGATACGGGTAAGGAAATTTTTTCGTTAATTTAACGGGTATGGGTACGGGTAAAAGTTATTTCGTACCGTTTTCATAACGGGTAATTGCCACAATTAAAAAGATACAATTACATGATACATATGGCATCTTATATTACATGATTGGTAAAAAAATATTGCTATATTTTATTTAAGATTTATAATTCTTTCCATTCAGTGTACGAAAAAAAAAAAACATAAACCTAAAATATTCGCCACCATTGTTGCACTTTATTAATATACTTATTGATATAATTTATTTATACAGAGTGTATAAATTTTATTATTATTATATTTATTTTTTACCGTTACCGTATCCGTACCGTTAATTCTTAACGGGTACGGGTAAAGCTATTTTTAACGGGTACGGGTAAAAAAAATTTTAACGGGTACGATAATGAAAATACCTTCTACCGTACCGTACCGTACCCATTGATAGCCCTACGTAGATTTCCGATTGAACTCTATGTTATATATATATATATATATATATATATATATATATATATATATATATATATATATATATAGAGTAAATCTATTGTGAACCATGGTTCATATAAGCTTCCGTGCACCATGACCGTTTTGGTCGGTGGTTTCACAAATTGTCAAATCTAATTTAACCAACCCAATCTATATATTGAAATCTCATAGCAAACAAAATTTTACAATTTTTTAAATTTTCTTACTATTTTTTTCGAATTTTGTAACACTTGCCATTTTTGGCTATAAATATACTAATTTATAAGCCAAAAATGGCAAGTTTAAAAAAATTCTAAAAAAATAGTAAAAAAATTCTAAAAATTGTAAAATTTTGTTTGTTATGAGATTTCAATATATAGATTGGATTGGTTAATTTAGATTTGTCAATTTACAAAATCACCGATCAAACGGTCGTGGTGCACGGAGCGCTCTATGCATCATGGTTCACAATAGATTTACTCTATATATATATATTGCGTGAAAATGAAAATAACAAAATATAGTTAAACTTAAACACGAATGAAATATAATGATTTTCTACTATAAATATACAAATCGAGGAAACAAGTTGAATACTAATTTAAGTAATTTATACGGCATAAATTGCCAACCAATACTAGATTAACTACTTGGTTATTTGCCCAATAAATTCAAATATATGCTATTATACAATAAGGGCATTATTTTTTCTTGTTATGTTCATCAGATATATACTTGATCCTGATTTGGATATCGCAAGATTTAACATGTGTAAATCTAATACATTAGATGACACTATTTCATGATCCCCAATCCGAGCAATTTAGCTAGCAGATGCATGTTAAGAACCCATGTGTTAATTTGTTGCGAATGTGGATAAAATTTATCGGATTGTAACTCTTGTCTGATTTGTGCGAATTAGCTCTTTGAAAGTCATATCATATGATTTAGTTGGTAAGGAATGAAGTGTTTAGTAATATTAATATTGATGTAGCGATAATAGCAATATCAAAATCCAATACCATCTTTATCTTATCCATAGCTCTAGTCAGCCCTGCATAGACAAAATTCTAGTCTACAATTTTATTACGGAATATTCCCATGACGTTCAAGTTCTATTCATTTCTGAAATGAGTTGTTTTGTATCCGTTTGGATGCGTTGAGAATAAGGTAGGAAGAAGGAAGAAGGAAAGAAATTTATTGAGAAGGAGTAAATTTATTGGGAAGTGCATGTGTAACTTTTGTGAAGAGTTTGGATGATTAGAAATAAATTTATTGGTAAAAAGTAGTTATTCCTTATTTCTTATTCCGGGAAGAAGCCATCCAAACGGAGCTAGAGAAGTGATTATTTTATTTTAACTTTTTTTTTGCTGAACGGTATACAAATACAGCGTCTATTTCTTTGTTAAGTACCAGTTACTTTGTTACATGCCAAGTGTCCTATGAACCAACTTAACAAAACCATTATCAACTATACAAGGGTGAAACCAACAGCAAGCTCGTTACAAAAAAAAAAAAAAAAGGCCACAACGTCAAAGAGTCATACTTTAATAACTCTCCTCCTGTATCAACTCTTACTGGACGCGCCAATGGGATCAGAAATCAGGAAATGAACCAAACAAGTAGGCTTTGTATATATGTAATTACGCTGCATAATCCGTAACAGGTACATGTATAGAAGAAAATGCTCCTCTCAAATTTGTTATGAATTCGGCTAATTCTTTTTTGTAAGTAGTATTACTAACCATAACTGACGGTTATTATAAAAAATAACTTTAATAAGAGCAATATCAAATTCCAATACCATCTTTACCTTATGTCCTTATCCATACATAGCTCTTAGTTAGCCTTGCGTAGATTCTAGTCTGCACATTTATTAGCGAATATTCCCATGACTTACAAGTTCTATTCTTTTCTGAAAGGAGTTGTTTTATAAAAGTGATTTATTATTTTGTTGAACGGTACAACTTCTATTTCTTTGATAAGCACAATTATTTTGTTACATGCCAAGTGTGTCAAATTAAAAAAAAAATGCTATGGACTAACTTAACAAAACCACTATGAGTTACTAGACTGAAACCTACAGTTGAGCTAGCTCACAAGAATGGCCAACAACAAGAGTCATGCATGTATGCTCTTTTCCAAAAACCAACCCTAACTGGATGCGCCAACGGAATCAGAAATACCCAAGTAGGTATTTTCTAATGTAAGCTGCATAATTAAAGAGATCCTATTTCTGTAACAGTACCTAAATAGACGAAAACTTTTTTTAAGGGGCCGTTTGCATGAAGTGGGAATTTGAAGAATTTTCTATTTCTAAGCATAAATTTATTATAAATAATTCAAGCTCTTCACAAAATTACACACTTCCCAGTACTTTATGCCTAGGAATAGAAAATTTCTTTTATTCCTAAGCCATCCAAACGGCTTCTTATTATATATGTGTTAAGTAAAGAACTAACGGGTCAATTTGTTTTTTTTTTAATATTAATTATCTGACCCAATTTTTTTTCAGCCGTATTTAGAGTATAGAATACTAACGTCTTAATCTGTTTTAAGGAAATAAAAATATTACCGATTTGATCCAGTCTTTGCACTCGTATTTGAATTCAAATGCAATAAGCAAAATTCTTTTCATCTTTTCTACCTCTCCTTTAAAAAAAAAATATATCCTGGCGACCTTATTCCATAATTAATAAAGAAAGACAAATATAACTTTTCAGTTTTGGTGAACGACATATTAGCTTTGTAAAGGTTTTTCTTGGCCTCTTACATTCATACTTCATCAAAAATAAATAAATAAATAAATAAAAATAAACAACTCATTTGATATCGTCAATTAATAGGTGTGCATAAGGTAGATTTTTTTATTATTCTTTTTTATTCGCTTCATTAATTTTGACGACCATTTGAGTTGTAAAATCATATAGAAATATTTTTTGTGGATAAATTTAGAAGCATGATGAGTTACTTTTTGATGGTTTGTTTATTTGAGTTGTAAAACGCACACATATATGTAGTGAACTTTTTTTTAAATACCGTAAAGTTATTTATCAACTGCTTTACTTTTATGTATAGTTTTGTTTCACCCAAGGAACCTGAACAAAGGAAAACATTTATGATTAAATACTAACAAAATAAGGAACATTTTCGAATTAATATTGGATGGATGTTTTCTTATATTTTTATTTTTTGATATACCTACTTATATATGTCGCATATTAATTACAATAAAAACAATTTCATAACCCCCAAAAATTAAAACTTTAGGAACACTTTAATTTAGTTACTTAATACAAAAAATTCAAATTATGAAATAATACATGTGTTGACCACGAAAATTGAGGGAATTATGCTTTATGAGAACAACAACATAAATGAAGCAAATGAAATGAAATGAAAAAAAAAATGCATTTAAAATGGATGCATCCTCGATGGAAACAAGTGGAGATGAGTATTAAAGGGTGCCAAAGGAAAAATGAAAATCATGATGATTCGGTGGAAGGAAAGTGGGTTCTGCATGTATTAAATTTAAGCAAATGAAGATGCAAAATTAAGGAGGCCCATTTTACATTCACGGATTAAGAAGGATGCTGTCCAGGAAAAGCAAAGCCCAAGAAAAAACTTATGGCGGTCTCATGTTTGAAGAAAGAAACGCAGAAACAAGAGAAGATTGCCGCCGAAGGAATTGTGCGAAGGGGGGGTCTTTTGCTGTTATAACCACCCAGTATCATCATTAGCCGATGTGGAGATGACACATAGCAATGTTTTTGTCCTGGAATGGTTGCCCAAAACAAAAGGGCGCAAGAGATGAAGGTTATATATAGTGTAAACAACAACAGACAAAGAGGGGAGACATCGGTTGGTAAGGAAGTTATCTAGTGAGAGGAAAGGTTTTCTGCGCAAGAAAAAAAGAAAAAAAAAAAACAGAGAGAGATTGAGAGAATTCCGATTCTTTTTCTTTTCTTCACAAAACTCTCTGTAAGTAAGAAGTGTGTTTTGTAAAAAGGAAAGAACAAAAAAATTAGTAATGAGAATTGGTGTTCCTTGTTGAGACAAATACTGCTATTGTCTAACATGATTTATACTCATCTTTATTTATTTATTTCTATTAATTTTTGCATCATCATCAATCTTATGGCGCATAGAAAAATTCTTTTCTTTGAAATTCAAAATTCAGAACTGATATTCAGATCATCATTGTTACAAGTCTCCTAAACTTTGTTTCTGAAATATTTTGTTTCCTAAGAGAATATGAAACTTCTAGTTGCTGTTAATAAGAAGTATGATTTACTTTTGCAACTTGATCTCGAAATAAAACATCAATAGAATTTCGCTTGCTAATTTATGTTTTGCAGCACGACTTCTCGACATGGAATTTTGAGCCACCGCAACCACTTCGATCGAAATTTGTTTATATCACAATCTGTAGCATGCTCAGTTGTGATTTAAACAATAAGAAAACCGCTTTATAGGGGTCTGCAGCATGTCTCAGTCCCTATGGAGATGGTATGGACCTAATTTAATTGGATATGTAGCATGCTCAGTCCATTCAATTTAGGTTGTTTGAACAACAAAGATCAAAATTTCATGCAAATACGTCGTTATGCTGCCGAAATTTACTCAGAGAAGTCATGTTTCATTTTATATTTCTGGCATAAGTTAAATCTAAAATGTTCTTGATAATTTTCTAGTATCAGCAAAAGCATTCTGGACAGTTCACAAAACTATTTTTATTTCACAAACGGTTAAACAGAACCAATTGAAATTTTAACTGAAGATGAAATATGATATGACACACATACTGAAAAAATTTTAGAATTTTTGGATGCACAGATTAATTATAACGAATTTCTGAAATCCGACAGAAATTGAGTTTCAGAAAACTGTACCAGAAAATCGTGCCAGTAAATGTCTGAAAGTTCATACCTTGAAACACTTGAAATAAATCTCTCAAAATTCTACGAAAATTACAGTAACTGCCTCAAGAGGCAAGTTTCAAATCTGAAAGTTTCAAGTCATAACTACAAACAGAGAGCAAATAAAAATTCAAAAACCGAACCAGGGTCTGTCTGTCCAGAAAAACTATTTACAGAAAGTTGGCCTAGATTGCCAATGTCTATAAAAATAACAAATGAAGTCAGAAAAATCCATACTAGATATCAAAATTTCCCTCTTGAAGTCTAGTTTCAAATAAAATAAACCTCATGTAAAAATTCAAAACAGAACAAGAACAGTCATTGAAACAGTGACCAAAGGTCATGTTAACTGACAGAACTGTATTTCAGAAAATGACCCTGAAAGATCAAGCCCAAAGCCCAATGAAACAAATTCAGAAAATCTTGTAAAAATGATATTAAAAATCCTCTTTGAGTTTTCTTTCAATCGGGTTTCAGGATTTTTGATGAAACAGAGGGACTCTTTTCCAATTTTAAACTGATTAGAGGTCTGGTTGGTCCTGTCCAAAGTGCACAGTCCAGAAAATTCCCAAACTTGTCTAAATGTCAAAATCCATCAAAATTCATAGAAAACTTGAAAAACCTCAAATAAAATACCTCAAAACATAGAAAATTCTAAAGATTTCAGTTTCATGGATCATTTGGTGTCAAAATCATCAAAAGATTGGTCAAATCCGACTTTGATCATTTTCATCGTAATGCATCATGTGAAATTCAAATTAAATTGAAATTTCTTTAGAAATTCTAAAAAGTCCATAAAAATGGAACAAAATTATGTGACTTCATCGTTTGAAATTTGTGGTAAAATTCTGATTTGAGTTTAAATTAACTCAAATTGACACAAATGCAATCCAAAACAAACCAAATTTTGATTTGAGTTTAATTTGACTCAAATTGTATCAAAACTAACTTGAGTATCAAATACACTCAAATTATCTAGAATTTAGTTTGAGGCCCCAAATCGTCTCGAACTAACACAATTTGAATCTAAATTGATTCAAATTAGCAAAAGTGAAACCAAATTATAATTTGAGTTCACATTAACTCAAGTTATACCCAAATAAATGTCAAATAAAATCAAGAGCGGTCTAACTGGACCAAAGTCCCAGTTTGATCATAAAGTTCCCTCGTCACCTGAATCAGCGGCCTGCTTTGCATTTAACGTACGAGTTGTATGGTTATTGCGCCTGAGTGACCAGTGCGGTTACACTCTTGACCCTAACTTTGCGAAGTCCTCGTTTCTGAGTCAACGATATTCTCTGTACTTAGAACCTGGTATTGTTAGTTAAGTGCGCAATTTTAATTTTTTATAGCTAATTCCTTTAATTAACCACAAACAAGTATGCACAAGCACGAATCTAGTACTTAAAGTCAATTTACACAAGAGAAAGAGGTGGAATTTTACCTCTCTTGGTATAGCAACCAAGAGGCTCGATTTCTCGGCCTAGAAATCGGTGGCGTGCTTCTCCTTCTTCTCCTAATCAAACACCTCTAGTCCACTTAAGGAATTAACCACGTTCTCTACTAAATATGCTAGTAAATAGGAGAACTTGTCTAATTCCTAAGCTTTCCCTCTTCAATTTAATTCTACCAATTAATTGTGTGGAAAGACTTGCTCAACACATGAGCTAGATGGTGAATAAAAGAGAGAAAAGAGGAAGAAAAATTCTGAAATTTTTCTTCTCTTTGAGTGGGTTCGGCCAAGGGAAGAGGAGAGAGAGAGGTAGTGTGGAGGCTAGGGTTTTCTCCCAAAGAACACCCATTTATATAGACCACATACCCTAACTCTCATCTAAATTGAATGGACAATTTTGCCCTCCCTCTATAGCCGCACCTACCAACCCCTTTTGTGGGTTGGGCCTCAAGTCAAGTTGAGCCCAATACTCTTTCATTTAATTGCACCTTCCATTGGACATTAAATTAAGACCCAATTGCTCTTATTATTAAATGTGTTGATTATTATTAATTATTAACTATTTAATAATTAATATGAAATTAGTCAATACATTTAATTATTTCGATATGATATATTTGACTTAATTAATCATAACGGTCCATAATGGTATACGATTAATTAATCAACTTATCATATTTCGCAAAACCAATTGTTGCAAATAAACAATTAATGCACGTGTGGTTAAACACCTTATTTTGTGTGACCCTTTGAGGATTTATGCTACGTTGGACATGGAATTAAATCGCTATTTAATTCCAATAATCATAAGCGGTATCTAGCAACACGTTATGACTCCCAATTCGCATAAATAGTGTACCGCTACAATATTTCAATCATGCATAAGAGAATAATAATGTTTCTCTATTTTGATTCTTATGTCACACGATATCATCGTATAATTCAAGATAGGGACGTGTCATTCTTGCAGATTATACGTTTCTCGATCTAGAGATAATTGTATCAGTTGCTAGCAAACAATCTATCTCCATCAAGGGGCCCAAACAGATATCGTCACTCACTAAATGAATTAATGAGGGACATACGGTTTTCTTGATGATTTAGCTTTTTCCCGCACAATTCAAGAGAACATAAATAACGTCCGTATAGCAGCCCTTATCGGGAATCAGCGGTAGACGATATTTATTGAACCTATCCTCATGTGAAAAAGATAAACATCTCAAACTTAGAATCAAAATCATAACGAAATAAATAATGACACATAACACAATCCATATATTTATTTCGTTGGGTCATGCCCTGTACTATGTTCAATTAACATAAACATATGCAATTAAGTTGGTTACTCTTAACCTATGATTTATAGAACTTAATAATCACTTAACTTGCATACTAATCTTATTGATAATTAATGTTCCTTGTTAATTATCAAGATTATGGACATTTTAGATTTATTGTTGTCATTTACAACTAAATGGAAAACAGCGATCTATAATTCAGATCCTCAACCTGAATGAACTGTCAACACATAAATCAAGGAACAAATGATATGAAATCATCAATGACATAAAACCATAGAAGTAGCCAAATATGATTGGCTTCTAGGACATATCTCTAACAGGTACTTCATAGGATTCGAGAACAAATAACTCAAATCGTAAATCAAGTGTCAAAATTGAGAACAAATATCTCAATTCCAAAACAAAGCGGTATTTGATCGACTAATGGACTGGTCGGTAATTTACCATTATGGTTCAAGTTAGATTTAAAATTTAAAATCTTAACTTACCATAAAAATCTCATGAACAAATGTCACATGCATAATCACCAACAAGTTACGTTTCACAACTCTTTTATCCTATATACGTATAATTCTTCGAATACCTTAATCAGAGGTTCTCGCGGTTATTCCCGAGGTAATTAACAGCAGGGGTTTGCGCCTGCTGGAAAGAAAGGACTCACAAAACAATAAACCTTCGCGTGAATAGAAATTAATATGAGTTCCCTTCTCTTCATTTAGAAAGGACTTACATCGAATTGTGACGCGCGGAGGGTATCTGAATTGATCTTTCCCTTTTCCGCGGATATTCAGTTTATTTCTTCTGCGGCGATAAATAGGTCCAGACAACATGATTTTGTCTTTATTATTCATTCATCTTCCATTGTTGAATCTTCCATTGTTAAATATAAAATCATAAACGATACCACTTATTTACTATTAAGCACATCTCGATCATGGTTGCGGCAGAGCCACAACTATGCATTTAGTTTTTTTTTATTATTATTATAAAACAGGTCATGCCTCTCCAGTGGAAGCTGGTTGGACTAATTGTCATCTCTACTAACAATAGAGTCAACAGAGACTCACCAAAACTAATGTAGAGGGAGGAGACCAAACTAATGAACTTTCACAATTGATAATCTCTAATATCTTTTTGTAAATTTGTGTACATATGATAATGATATCTATAACTATTATAACTTATAAAAATAAAAAAATTGGTGGAATATATATCTAGACTCGCTGATACTTAACATTCCGTTTCTTTTACTACATACGGGTGCGTTTGGATAGGTGTGGGAAGAAGGGAAGAAGGGAAGAAGTGGGAAGAAGTATTGGGAAGTGTGTAACTTTGTGAAGAGTTTAAATTGTTTATAATTTTTTTTCTTCTTCTTCCTTCTTCTTCTTCTTTCTTCCAACGATCCAAACGCACCCGTAGGTAAATAATAAAAGGCGTTGTTATAAATCGGAAGAAATTGAAATGAAGAATCAAACAACGGGGAGCATCCGAGCATGCTACATCACGAATTTAACATTACAAAATGCAATTCTCATTTCTTAGGGTGCGTTTGGATCGTTGGAAGAAAGAAGAAGAAGAAGAAGAAAAAAGAAGAAAAAAAAATTATAAACAATTCAAACTCTTCACAAAGTTACACACTTCTCAACACTTCTTCCTACTTCTTCTTTTTTTCCCACACCTATCCAAACGGAGTCTTAAAGTTTAGTAGATATGCACGTAACATGTCCAGTGGGCTCTAATAGTGTGCTCTCGATTTTGTTTTCAAGTACCCATAGTCGCCGTCTGATTCCACAGTTGAATTATCTAGCAAATCTTTTGGCGGACCGTTAGTGGATTTGATTTTAAATTAGATCCCAACGTAATCTAAATACGAATTACGAATACGAATTGATAAAAAAAATCATAAGGCTCATATACGGATTCATATCTCCGAAAAATAAAAGATAATATTAAAATATTAATAAATTTTGAAAATATTATTCAAAAAATTAGAATTTTAACAAAAAATTTGCAATATTGTGTTTTGAAAAACCGTTACTAATATCGTCTCTCTAGAAGTTTTACCTATGTTCCTTGTAGAAGATTCACCTCTGTTCTGCAGACTTGCTAGTACGGCGACCAGACCGAATTGCTTCCATCGACAGAGGTCCTTCTGCGGTATCATCTTCATTATTGTCTCCTTTTGTTCTCATTTTTTTGTTGGTCCACATCCAATCACGGTCAATATTTCGCCTATCGCGATTAATCAAATACCTATCCGGAACCATCAAGGTACAATGAAAATTTTGTAGAAGTGATGATTATTTTGTTGAACGGTACAATTTCTCTATCTCTGATAAGTACAGTTACTTTTTTACTTGCCAAGTGTGTCAAATTAACAAAATTGCTATGAACGAACTTAACAAAACCACTATCAGTTACTAGACTGAAACCAACAGCTAGCTCATTACAAAAAAATGGCCAACAACAAGATTCATACATGTGCTCTTTTCCAGAAACCAACTCCTAACAGGATGCGCCAATGGAATCAGAAATCAGGAAATAGACCCAAGTAGGCTTTTTCTATGTAAGCTGCACAATTAAATAGACCCTATTTCTGTAACATCCATACTAGAAGAAAACTTCTTCCAATTTTTTTGTTCTCGAAGCAGTGCTACTAACAATAACTAACAGTTCTTATAGGGTGCGTTTGGATAGGTGTGGGAAGAAGGGAAGAAGGGAAGAAGTATTAGGAAGTGTGTAACTTTGTGAAGAGTTTGGATTGTTTATAATTTTTTTTCTTCTTCTTCCTTCTTCTTCTTCTTTCTTCCAACGATCCAAACGCACCCATAAAAATTAAGAAAAATATACATAAGGTCACATTCATCACGCGTAGTTATGACGACATTCAGACCTGGAATGTGATTATGTATCCCATCTTTATCTCACCCAAAAAAACATTATTAGTAGATGATTAAGGTGTTCATGACAAATTTTGCGGAGCATACGCATCATCACGGCATCACCACCATCATATATTATTGTATCATATTATGTTAAAACATTAAATACATAAAAGAGATGTTAACAAACTCTTTTAGCCTCCGTTTGGATGCGTTGAGAAGAAGTAGGAAGAAGGAAGAAGGAAAGAAAAAAAAATATAAACAATTCAAACTCTTCACAAAATTACACACTTCCCAATACTTCTTCTCACTTCTTCCCTTTTTCCCACACCTATCCAAACGGATAGAGTGTCACAACTTAAGTTTTCTTCCACACTTTATAGTAATGCATTTCTTTTTTTTTTTTCCTTCATGAATGTCTTTACGACTCATGGTGTTATTTTCTGTTATATATATTTTAGCATTTCAGAAAAAATATTTCAGCACAAAAATTAATCTAACGCAAAATAAATTTACAAAATTTAATTGTCTTCAATTTAATGCTAATTTGGAGCAGATAAGAGATATAGCTCTAGGAACAACAACAACAACAAAATATTATTAATAAAATTATTATTTTCGTTATTGTTAGTTTTTATTTAGTAGATGGGCGAAATTATTGTTAGTTTTGTACGTGACCGTCCACCAGAAGTTTTTTTTTTTAAATAGAATAATTATAAGTCGATATATTTTTTGTACTTTTTAATGTTATATCATATATTTAGAATGATAAACGATCCTTAAATGATGAAAACAAAAATCGATAATAGCTGAAGAATTGAATATCTTTTTAATATATGAAGAAAATTGTATCGCTATATATATTTGATGCTCAATAATAAGTCTACTCCTTTGACCTCAAGTTTTCTTTCTCGTGACAACCAAATCGACAAATTATATATTATTGTATCATATTATGTTAAAACATTAAATACATAAAAGAGATGTTCACAAACTCTTTTAGCCTCCGTTTGGATGCGTTGAGAATAAAGTAGGAAGAAGAAAGAAGGGAAGAAATTTATTGGGAAGAGGTAAATTTATTGGGAAGTGTGTAACTTTTGTGAAGAGTTTGGATGGTTAGAAATAAATTTATTGGTAAAAAGTAGTTATTCCTTATTCCTTATTCCGGGAAGAAGCCATCCAAACGGAGCCCTAGAATTAAAATTACAAATCATTAGATCAGATTCTTAAGTTTAGTTATTACATATGTTAAGAAGAAAAGATGATGCGCGATTTACAGATATCCACAAAAATAAAAAAATTATTACAAAATTCTGTTTATAAACAAAGCGGCACAGTTAAAGGAAAATACATGTGAATTAACTTTATAAAAAGGGAGGCTCTCTATTATTCGTAGTGTCGACCCATAAGGCCATAAACACTATTACTAGAAGAAAACATATATGCAAGGCAGCTTGCCGTAAGACTTTTATTGTTTTGATTATCATTATATCTCTGTCCCACATATAGAAAGCAACGCCGATTAATTAGCAGCAGCAGGCAATTAAAGAAATTGAGTTTAAAAGAGTTAAATACACAAGAGATAATAATTTAAGGTGTAATATTTTGGAAAAAAAAAACTAATGTAATAAAAAAAAATTTGAAGATTGAAAAATAATATAAGCATCGATATAATTAATATAAAGTTATAGTTGATGACATTTACTTGTTGTACGCAGTAAAATCTTGTATTGAAGTGTGAGCTGTTTTTTTATCCTCTCAGATCAGGATAATTTGTTTTCTTTCTGGCATAATTACATTGTTCTATATAAAAGCCACTATTGTCGTATTAGCATCATACTATTTTATACTACCAATTTAATATAACGATAACTAACACAACAAATTGGGTCCCATAAAAACTTTTTTGAAGTGAATCCTCTGTTTGACGTCTACTACATGAAAAGAGGGAATTGATTAGGAATTTAGGAGTCTCTATCACTTCCATTAATGATTAATCCAACGCAAGTACTTGCAATTCAAACATCACGAACTCATTCATGCCAAGTCCGTGCACTTTTTTTTTGTACTAATTTGTGTCACTTTGCAAATTTTTGTTCATCTTTTTTTCAGTCTCTGAGCCCCATCTACCATAAATACATTCTATGGCAATGTGCGTGCATAAAACTATGTTGCATGTTACTGACGTATAGGCACCGAAAAGAACATTAATACACAGTACTTCAGCACTAAAGTGTAAGAAATTACGTCTATTACATCTGGACCTTTGTTTTGTTTAACTAGTACCATGCGTATAGGACATTGACTATAACTTAATTTCAGTTTATATAACAACATGGACATGCAAACTTTTCACTCAAATTGTATTTGACGATTATCACATGAGAACTGTTTTTTGGACGCCAACAAAAATTTGATGCTTTACCTTTATTCTTAGTTTTTTCTTTTACATAATTATTCCATTAAAGTTAATGACAGCGCATGCTTCCATGACTAGCAAATTACCAGAATAAATATATAAAACTGGTTATTAACAGGAGCAACAACGGTTTGTTGGGAGGAATGAAACGTCAACTGTTTTAATTGAAAATATGAGCACCTTCACATGTTAAAATTCCGAATGAGGAGGGTCTTATAGACATTTGATTTAATTTCGAAAAAGAGTTAGAAAACCTTGAATTTCTTCTTTCTTCAAATAAATGAAAGGATGAAACAACAGAAAAAACTAAAGAAAAGAATATTGTAGTCCCACATGGTTCTTTCATCAAAGGAAAAAATAATTAGTTGCAACTATTGTAACATTGGTAAGTATGGTACTTCCATAAGCGTATCAAGTCAATTTTTTTTGTCATATTATTAGGCTAAAAAGACATATCGATGAAAACTTTAGAAAAGTATGGTCAAAACCACCATATTAAAGTTTTTGATTTGTTGAAAAGACCAGATTATATTAATGGCCCTAAATCATGTGTAGATGTGATCTTTAAAGTTTAGACATAGTTTAATTTAATATAGGAGCTTGGTACTAATATATATGGACTCATTTTATTATTTGTTCATAAGCTTTAGAAACGTCTTTTAAGTGGTCCACAAAAAAATGTTCTACATCAAAGGAGAAAGAACATCTGACTAATCGCATCAAAAGATCTAGATCAATTATATTCAATAGAGTCGTGCAAAACCATGTGTTTCATGTAGCTTGATGGCATAAATAAAAAAAAAACACTTGAAAACCATTTAAACCTCGATAATTTTGACAATAATAAAAGATAAACTTCAAGTTTCAAATCTAATTTAGTATACCATACTGAAAATTCAGTATGTCTATATAATAACTAAAATATCATACTAATGAAAAAAAAATGGAATTTAGTGTATGTCTTACTTGGTGATCGAGGAATTTAAATTTTTCAGTAAACTGATGGCTTTTTTTTGCAACGTCAAATCATATTCAAATAACATGAAATTAATTTTATATTTTAAATACCCAACAACATATTTATTAAATTAGTTTTAAAATTTAACTTTACTTGAATTGATTTTAATGCATATTATTGAAATATCAAAATAAGTCAGTTTGTAATTAAAATGATCTCTTCCTTATTTCAAATATTGAATATGACTAAATATGATAAAAATGATACCATCGGTACTTTTTTTTTTTTTTTTTTTTTTTGAGAATTAGTTTCGGGCTTTCGGCAATTCATCACTGTAGGCACTTCGTTGGTTTTGGTGATGCAAGACCAGCAACAATGCCACACTTTCAGCCGGAAAGGAAAAAAAAAATCGAAAAAGAACGGAAAACACTTTACAACAGATGAATGCGACTACACCATTAAAGGAAGCGAGTTAGCACTGTGAATGATTTTGTGTCGGCTCTTGGTATTGGTTTTATCTGCATTTTTTATTTTTGAATTATACAATTTTTGTTATCAAAATCCAATTTATCCGATATTAAATAGAAGAATCAATTTCCCGTCTCGGTTGTCTATTAAAAAAGATTTAATTACTTTGTTGTCTATCAATAACTAGGTTCTTTCAACAACGTTTTAACGTGAAATTTTTTTACAATACTTTATTTAATTAATTAAGAAAATAATTAAATTAAAGTTTAATTCTATTTGTTTTAGTTGTAGTTGTGTATAATTTATTAATTTTAGAAAATTTTACGTTTTTGAATATCATTTAATAATTCGTTAAAATATATAAATATGAATTGTTGCATTATTCGATTTACTTGGTAATTGGTAGAATTTCATTTGGTGGGTACGATTTCTATGTAGTATAAATCAATTTAACTGTCAAATGTTAAAATATAAATTATTTTACTGGTTGCCAGAGTTGTCAAACTATGAGTTGGCAATAAATCATCATCTGAAAAAATTATACAAACTGCTCTGTCAAGATCGAACCATAATTCTTATATTCAGTCCATAAATAAGTAAATAACTACTATAAAAAGTGTTAAAAAAAATTAAAGAACAAGAAAGAGGATCCGGTCTGTTACCGATCCAAGGTTTAAACCTTAATCTTATCCAATGCAACAGTAAAAATCTTTTGCTCAGAATCACAGGTGGGTCCTCTTGTTTGATTGATTACACATGGGACCCTGGGACCCACAAAGTCATAGATAGGGGTCTCCATACTAATATAATTTTCTTTTTCAAAAGGGCATATGGGGACTTTCTGGGACCTCGCTCCGTCGCTATTCCTATTTTAGCGCTCGTGGAGTCATGGGTGGTGCTTGGTAGATTTTCTGTGGCATATTAATCATTGAAGGGGTACCAAGTTGCTGACAATTGGGACCCACTTATCTTTCTTGGCAATATGGTTGTCCATACTCCACAGTTGTCACTTTATACCGACATATATGTTGCTACTATTTCAATTTCACTTTCGTGTGACCTTTCAATTAATGACCCGTTCTATTAAAGTAAACTGCGTTGAAGTTAGAGAAGATCTCAGGGCTTGGAGATTTGATAGCATCTGGTCTAGCACGGTCTTCCATGCTGTATCACAACCCCATTGGTTGGTCGAAGGATCTCGCCTCGAAGAACTAATTTAGCTAACATTAAATTAATTAATCTCTTTTAGTAGTCAATGATCATGATTGGAGAACGCCTTTTTTATTTTATATAATATTTCTTAAAAGCAAAACAGTCCCCGTTGAGAGGTAATCGCTTCTTCTCTGTTTTTAATGGTGATATTCGTTAATCCATTTCATGTAATATACCTTTGCTCAATATTTGTGGCACATGGTTTACAAGCAAGTTGTGTGTTTTAAGTATTGCTCAAACGCAGAGGGGAGATAGAATTTGAAGTTTTGAACTACGAGAGTAAATGATAAAAGTTTGTTTCAAAACAATACACTAGTCAATAACTTAGAAGAGTATATAAAAAAAATTAATTACAAAGTCAATTTTAGTATCCCAATTGTACGTTTTCTGGAAATGTAATTAATTACAAAAAATGATTTTACAAATGCAGGATTTTTGAAAAACGATAAGATTGGTTGACTTTTATTATGCACAAATATATGCTCTTAAATGAATATCCCGGTCTTTGTTTCGTTATATAGTTGAAAAGTCGTTTTAAATCTTAAATCCAATCATGATATGCAGTTTTTGTCTCATTATATAGTTGAAAGTCGTTTTAGAACTTTAATCCAATCATGCAAGGGGCACAACATGCTTCTGGTATATAGTTGTAAAAGTTTGAAATAATTAATGATTCAAAATCTTGGTCAGGAATACATTTGTTTAATATAAAATGCAAAGGAATAATGAAAATTAAAGCATGCTTCCATCGTATTAATTCATATTTAATAATATCACTTCTATTACTATTATAGCATGATGTGCCTTCCAATTTTGTGGCACCAGCTACGTATTATAAATTTTATATTAAAAAAATAAAACCCAGATCAACACACAGTTGGCATTGTAGAATTCCAAAGGATATCTCCATTCTAGCACCATGCGTTTGGATCGTTGGAAGAAAGAAGAAGAAGAAGGAAGAAGAAGAAAAAAAATTATAAACAATCCAAACTCTTCACAAAGTTACACACTTTTCAATACTTCTTCCCACTTCTTCCCTTCTTCCCTTCTTCCCACACCTATCCAAACGCACCCAAAAGGAAGATAAACTAAAACCTACTTGAATTTAAACAAATTTAATTAAGTTGTGGGTCCCTTGGATAAGTTCAAGCAAGATCCTAAGCTAGTGCAAGTATGCAACCCATGCATGCATTATGGCTATTTGGATGTAATAAACAAATAAAGTAGCCTTAATCCATCCCTAGATTGCACTCTGTCTTCTGAGCAGATTCCTAGATCCAAACGATGGAAACCTGAGGCTGTCTTAGGATCCGCGAACTGGTACCAAATTGTGGCCTACATTGGCATGGATAACATCCATTGTTTGCCAGTAAATTTGGGAGAAATGCAATTGATTGAGGAGGCAATTTTAAGCGTGGAGAAATTATGTTGGTCTAACTTGGGTTTTTGTAGGGAGGTTGAAAATTGAACGGTAATGTTAAATTAAAGATAGTATAATTCATCTAAGTTTTTAATTTATTTTTTGCATGTTAAAAATGTTGACATACCATCCGTAATATTATACGTAACAATAAACTCGACAGGAGTTTTCCACAATTTCATTATTTCATAGAATAAATTAAATAAACAAAAATTGATAAAGGTTATTTTCTTTCCAATTTTGTCAATAGGGAAACAATCTATATATTGCTGTGCTATAATTTTTTATTTCCCAACAATATGTCAAATGCATGAGTAAACACAACATCAAATAATTCGGAATTGACAATATGGTGAAACTAGATTTTAAGCGACAACTATGATCATAGCAAGTTAATTCAACATTTGAGTTTCATTTGAAAACAACATCTTTGAATTCAATGCCACATCTTCCTAGCCGTCCAAATTCTTTTTATTTTGAAGATAAATTGAAGGTCTAAGTCACCTAACTTATTGTTTTATTTTTTTTAATTAAATGAAAGACACTCTCCGATAGAGTTTCGAACCTGCAACATTTCACTCAAGGTGCATTGTTTTTTGCCACTACATCAAGAGCTGGTTCTCAAGCCCTCCAAATTCTTAACTAATAAAGAAATTATGTCATATACTATCGGTGACATTTAACTTTGTAAAGAACTATCTCTAACATAACTAATTCTAGACATTTGTTTACTCTATAAAAAATTGATATTCCATGTCAGAAATCAGTTAAAGTTAAAAAAAATTGACTTTTTTTTTTGTAATTTTCTGTAACTTTAGCTTCTTGCTAAATTTTTTAGTTTATTAATGAAAAGATGGGGTCTTAGAACCTCATTTTTGCTTCAAAAAAAAATTGAATCTTTCTTTTTTATTCGGAAACAGTAATAATAATAATAATAATTAATAAGCAACCGTCAACTTTAAACCCGGTAAGCAAGCTCCAAAATTTTAGAAACTAGTGGCAGTTGATGGCATGCCTACCCCAAAACAATGCTTCCATTCTCCTTCCAAAGCGACCTTCAGAAAAGAAACAAAAAACCTCCTTTCAAAGCAATAAAACGAAATTATCAAGACATTTCCCATTACCCAAAATGATTATCACCTTCTATTTAGGTAACCCAAGACCATACTTGGTGTATTAGGAAGACATAAGACAAATAAAGTAGCGCATGAAGTACAAGGGATAAGGGACACTATGCTCATATCCCCAAGCATTGGTAAATTACTAGATTTCCACGCTCAAAAAATAGAGACAATCGAAGGATCTATGGAAAAAAATGATTTTTAACCTCCCCATTGTTTGGGAAAAAGATTGTCACTGTTGGTTAGTGTTTAACCTGTCTGTTGGGTCATAGTTTTAAGAGATTAGCTGCACGATCGTTGCAAATTGCTCACAACTGGTCGAGTATTTTTGCCCGAGATTACATAAATTTATGAATTATTTATTTGAGGCTACCTTCAAATTAAATAAACCGATTTAAAGGCTTAAGGTTCTGTCATTATTTATTTTTGCCGATATTGTAATATTCGTATACAAGTTTAAAAAAAATAATAAAAATCACAGATCATTCCTTGATGTTTTACTTTCTTATACGAGTTCCAAATTTCTATCATTAAAAATTTGAAAAAAAAAATAGAGGCTAGACTCACCAGGCAATTTAATTTTTCATTAATTTCAATTTAATATTTTTTGCTTGTTATCGAATAAAATTTCAATTATAAAAATTAATATATAAAATAGTTTATGCCTAATAATAATTGTATAAATTTTACTTTATATTTTGTACTTTTCTATTAACTAATTGAAGAATATAGGGTCAGGTTGCAGAATATTTCATTGTCACATGTCATAATTACACTC
Source organism: Rhynchospora pubera (assembly GCA_028095005.1). Taxonomy (NCBI): domain Eukaryota; kingdom Viridiplantae; phylum Streptophyta; class Magnoliopsida; order Poales; family Cyperaceae; genus Rhynchospora; species Rhynchospora pubera. The sequence continues at coordinate 174,133 of JAMFTS010000042.1, forward strand.
GTTACGGATCAGCACCTGGCTTTTGTTACACAGGCCTCAGTGGGAGACCAAACTTAAATGGACGACATAGACATATATGTTCCAGTCTACAGCCGGTCACTTCTCACATCTTACCTCATGTCATTTACTTCCTTTTATCCAGTAATAGAACTATTTTCAATTTATCATGTTTGGGAGTCCAATATTTTTCACTAGTTTTGAACTGCTAGACTACTATTTATTTTTGCATTATTTTTTGCCGACCAGTGGTCAGATTGCTAGAAGTTATCGCTTATATGAGTAATGCTAGAGTCAAACCGTTTCACACATGGTCCATCAAACGCGATCGAATCTCAATTTTCGAATTTAGCACAGTCGATCCAAACCGCTCAATTTGTTATCCAAAATGAAATATTCTTGAAGATCAAATTTTTATTTTTTCGATTTTTTTACTATTTACTTTGCATTTTAGAAAATCTTCAATCTAATTAATTTTAGACCCTTCAATTTAAAAACATCTGAAAAAATAGTTAAAAATTTTGCAAAAATATAAAATTTGGTCTGTAAGAATATTTCAATATGAAAATCATATTGAGCGGTTCGAATCGGTAATTTGAAATTTTAATAGTTGAATCCAAAATCGTGTTTGACGTCAAACGAGTTTGATCCTAGCATTACTTCGCTTATATATGTTTTTATTTTGAATAACTCAACTAAAACAAAAGCTCATGACGGACTGAATTATTTGAAAGACCATTATTGAAAGCCTTGCGAGGATAATCATTTTGAAGTTGGACAAGGTGTAAATTTCATGAAACTAACAACATTCGGATGTAACTTAAAAAATAATTTATTTTTAGATGTATATTAATTCAAATATTAAATAACAATATAAAAGAATATAAATTCTGCAATTCGAGAATATTTTATATAATTTGAATATATATATATGCATCCATCAGTGCAGTTTCGTGTTGAAAACGAATTTTTGTTATTATAAATGCTAAATGTGCTACATGCTAAATGTGTTGAATCTTGTCATTGTATATATCGTATATGCTAATATTCTATTATCTACCTCATAACGATGTATTGAAATTTAGAACTAATTACTTGCACGTGGCAAATGATTCAATATCTTGAAAATAAGATTCAGTACAGAAAGCAATGAATTTATTCAAGTTTTATTACGGAAAATAAATGTTACGCATCTATTAGATATTTCGGAAAATAAATGGTCAACTTAAAAAAATATTTTTTTTTGAAGCATCTAGATAGCGGCTATCTAGAAAAACTTTAAAAAAAATATTGGAAATTTTTTTTTGGAAATAATTACAGATGTTTTTTCTTATTATTTTGAGTAGATTAGGTATCAAATTTTTGGAATTTGAATGTTGTTTACTCAGCCACAAAATCATTTTGGAAAATTCGATAGTTAGAAATGTTTCCAATAGTTGTAATAAAAATTTGAAAGAACGAGTAAATGACTTTCAAACTACATCAATTTTATTATTTTTTTTTACGATAGAAAGCAAATCTAGAATTAATATTTGTTTTTTCAGTTGACAAAATCAACACAAGATTAATAAATAACAGTGAAATGTAACCTTGGAACTATCCTCAAATTCATGCAAAAAGAAAGCTAGGTAAAAAGATAAATAAAATTATATTTTAATTCATTTTTCCTCGTGTGTGATTTATTTTGGTCTTCATTTGTGCCCATTACGTGGTTGGACTTGGATCAAGTTTTTGTTCGCTGTTACTACTAAATTTCTTTAAACAATTTTATTTATTTTTCTAACATCAATTTTAGATCCCAATTAAATATTGTTGTTCTTTTATTTATAAAGCATTTAATCGGACCGGGATAAATTTTTAGAATAGAAATAGAGCATTGGTGACGTACTGGTGTTATGTGCATAGTTCTTACTTTGAAATTCAGAAACACTTCCGATTCTGAAGGGAAAAAAAATTATGGATATAAATTGCATTAAGGGTACAAATTCAACTTCTAATTATATATACATATATATTTATTAAAAAGTAAATTTGGATGTAATTTTCGAAAGAAATAAGGGATAAAAAAACTTTCATTTTTTTCGGGATTAAATATTCACGTGAGGTCCCACTTGGGTTTGGATCCTGTGACACAAGATCAAGAGTTAATTTTCAATTCTAAATTTGATTTGTCCGTGTCCAATTCCAACATAAAACAAAGCTCAATTCATTTGATAATAAGATTGAATTTTAATCAGTTTAAGCTTATCGAATTAAAATCAATTAGATTGCCTTGCTAAATCTCAAGCTTAACTTGGAATAGTTTAAATATAATTATGCTATTCAAATTAGAATATTCGACGAGATAAAATTAACAATATATTAGTAATTTGCATTAGATTCAAGTTCGAATTAGCTTATTAATCAGATAGATTTTCACTAAAATTTGACTTATTTTAGTAAAAAAAAATAAAAAAATTAGAGTTAACATCAACTTGCTCTAATTAACACAGGCATACTTCTCGATATTTTTATACAGGGAAGCATACTTTCGCATATTATACGAAGGCAGTACCAAGCACGATGAAAATCAGCGTGTGTTAGATCGAGACAGGGATGGGAAGAGGAACGAGAGAGAGAGAGGAGAGATAAAAGGAGGAAGCAGTGAGAGTGCGAGAGACCATGCACTTTTTTCTCAACAAAGCAGGATACTTTGTTTCTAGCTGAGACCAAGCTCTCATTAGTCATTACACAGAGAGAGAAAGAGAGATAGATAAAGTGTGATTGTCTGTCCCCACACCTTCTCCATTCTCCTTCCATCCTCTCTGTTTCTATTTCTCTCCCTTGTGTTGTGTTGTGTTGTGTTGTGTTGTGTTTGTGTACCCTTTACATTGCTATTCTCTTCCCATTAGAGAGATCACGCCTTTGCCATTTCCATTGCCTCTCCTCTCTTCTCAACTACTTGCTCAAAATACCAAGTTTAAGATTTCCAATTAAACCTGAGAAAGAAGAAGAGCAAGTGGGCCTCTCTCTTTCTCCAATTGCTCCTTCCTTTCAAACCATTTTTACACTGAGATACACTGAGATTGAATACTGTAAAAATACATTGTATTTAGGTAGTGGGTCGATCTGTATTAATTCCATTTCTATTTAAATTACTGTGGTGGGTGGGCCTATATCTGGCATTTGGTCTTTTCTTTACCGAGTGTTGCTCAGACAAAGAAGCTGGTTTTACTGTGTGTGACTGTGCCAATATACTGCTCCATCTCTCGGTAAAATCCAAAGCCTTCCCCAGTTCCAAGTGAGGTTGACAGGGGCAGAGAAAAAGCCTTGCGTTGGAGCTGTATGAAGTGGGATTGAAACAATGAGAGATGATAATAATAAGAAAAGCAAGGTTTGTTCTCTATATTTGATTCAGTTTTGGTAATTTGATTTGATCCTCTTTGATTTTGCCAAGTTACTGATTTGGGTACATTTTATTTTCAATTTTTTTGGGGGAGAAGCTTTCATGGTCCAAATCCCTTGTGAGAAAATGGTTCAATATGAAGAGTAAAGCTGATGATTTTCATGCTGATAATACTGTGGCCAAAGGTACGGATCTAAACTATATTTTGCTTTTATTCCTTTGTATTTTTTCCTGACATATTGGTTTCTTTTCAGATTGTTGTTTATTCCAATTTACTTTATCTTTTCAAACTTCTGATTCTGATGCAAAGAGATGTACTTAAAAGTCTCAATCAATACTTAGTTTTTCTCTTTTGTCATCTTTTTCTTTTTCTTTTCCCTATAAGAATCCTTATTTTGTTGTTCAATAGGAGAAGGTAAAACCAAGGCCAATTTATCAGATAAAGAGGCATTTGCACAGAAGAAAAGCAAAACTGGTATTCTTCAGACCTCATTGCTTTCTCTTCTTTTTCTGGTACCTTATTTGTTTCAATTTTAATTTTTCTTATTCTGGTATGTTCAATTTTTGACGATAGAAAAATCTTTGAGAAAGTACAATTGGGGTAGAAGTGACTATGATGTGGCTCAAGTAACTGATGTGCAAGATCATAGGTACCTATTTAAAATGCAATTTGACTTTTTTTTTCTAATTAAAAAGAAAATATAATGGTACTAATTATTCTTAATGTGCGTATCTGTAGGATTTTTGTTTCTACATGGAATGTAGGAGGCAAATCTCCAAATAGGAATTTGAATATAGATGATTGGCTGCATTCTTCACCCCCAGCTGATATTTATGTCCTAGGGTTCGTATATACTTAATTTTTGTTAATTAATAACTAATTTTGAATCTGAATTTGTTTTTCAGATTCATCACAACATCTAAACCATAGACAAAAAATGTAGTTCTTATTTTGTGGGGATTACAATAATACATATTAAAACATCAAATATAAAAGAAAAGTTACACCTTTTGTTTTACCTTCAGCTTTCAGGAAATAGTTCCTTTGAATGCCGGTAATGTGCTTGGGACCGAAGACAATGTTCCTGCGAAAAAATGGATATCTCTCATTCGAAAAACGCTGAACAGGAACAAGGTCACAAATGGCCATGCAGGTTACCGCACTGCTTCCCCCATACCAGATCCTGTGGTTGAGCTGGATGCTGATTTTGAGGCAATCTCTAGACAGAACAGCATGTCGATTCACCGCCGTTCATTTCAGTTTCAGAATGTGAGCCAAAGTATGAGAATGGAGTCTGATCCAATGACAGTGTCCACATCTCAGCCACGGCTAGAGAGGAGGTTCAGTGTGTGTGACCCCACTGGACTTGGGTTTGGGTCCCGACCTACAGACTTTTTGGATCCAAATTTTAGATTGAGTTTTAGTGGTGGTGCATTGTCTGATGATGAGAGTGTCGGTGAAGAAGCTATTGCCGTGTCACCTTTTTCAAATGGATATGGTACTGGTACAGTGCCTCCGGAGGAGAGAGAGGGAGAATATGGAGATTCTAGGTAAAATTTTGTGCTGTTATTTTGTTCTTTATCTGGTTATGCATTTGTCTTTGCTCTAAGTTAGTTGACAATATGCGATCTGCTCAGAGCATAAGTTATCTGATATAATTAAAATTGCCAAATAACCTTGATTTGATATGCCATTGCTTCAGGTATTGTTTGGTCGCGAGTAAGCAGATGGTCGGTATATTTCTTACTATTTGGGTGCGTAGCGAAATAAGAGATGATATAAAAAACATTAAGGTCTCTTGTGTTGGACGAGGGCTAATGGGTTATCTTGGAAATAAGGTAATAAAAGTTCTCTTTCCCAGGTACCAAACGAAATGAATTCCTTGTGTTTGTATTGGCACCTAATTTGACTGATTCCAATCTCAACTTGGCTATATGCAAATTGCAAAATAGGTGAAAATACTGGTACTTATATTCTTTAAGTCTTACAGTGACATTATTGGTCTGCTATTAAAATCTAAGAGTGTATTGCTTTCAACACAAGTAGAACTTTTTAGTCAGAATTTTCAATCCCACAAAAGTCCAATTACTATGGTAATGATTGTCTATTAACTTACTGTTATTAATCCCAAAAGCGCTTTTGGATTTTTAGGGTTCGATTTCAATAAGCATGTCTGTGCATCAGACGAGTTTTTGCTTCGTGTGCTGCCACTTAACTTCAGGAGAGAAAGAAGGAGACGAGGTGCGAAGAAACTGTGATGTATATGAAATTTTGAAAAAGACACGATTCCCGCGTATGCAAACAGCCAGTGATGTGAAGTCACCGCAGACAATCCTCGAGCATGAGTAAAATATTTTTTTTTTCTTCAGTACTGATTTGTTATCTAAAATTTTTATGGCCTATTTTGTGCGTACAACATTCTGTTTCCAAATGCTTGTCTTTCTTCATGTATGTTATGCCGCCTAGAATTAATGCATAGTGAATACAATATACCTTGCTGATATCTGGATTACTTTCTGATGATATAGCTATCAGGTGACATGAGTAGTACTAGTTTTAAGCAAATAATAATATTATCATTTTTTTATTACTTCTTTCAGCCGGGTCATATGGCTTGGAGATTTGAATTATAGAATTGCACTTTCATACCAGTCAGCTAAAGCATTGGTTGAGATGCATAATTGGAAACAGCTATTAGAGAAAGACCAGGTAATTTTCTTACTTGTAAAATTTTATTTTTCATTTTTGTGCCTATTCTTCTGGACAACTATCTTCTGTACTTGTATGGGTAATTTGGTCAGTATTTATGTTACCCATGCAGATTGGAACAAGTTTTATTATTTGCATTAGTTACCCAACATTTTTTTATTTTACAGCTGAGGATAGAGAGAAGGTTTGGTCGAGTTTTCTCAGGTTGGAAAGAAGGGAGGATTTATTTCCCACCAACCTACAAATATTCCAACAATTCAGATCGGTATGCCGGGGATGA
>JAMFTS010000412.1:0-5000 GCA_028095005.1 Rhynchospora pubera
TAAGATATATCCGCTCGAGTACCGGTATTTATACGATTACGATTGCGATTTTTACGAGGCGTCTTTTTGGTCTTTTTTGGATGGTGAATCATATTGGGTTGGAGGTGAATTCGACGACTGTGAGGATGAGGGTATTACTTCTATTCCTTTTGATGTTGATGATTTTTGATGTTGATGATAGTGGCGATATTGCTAAGAATATTAATTTTGATAAGATTCTTTTCAATATGACACAGGATAGGCTAACTAGCAATAACCCATTTTATTGGGATATGACCGTGCAATTCGATTTGGCAAAAACAATATCTCCTTGTATAGTATGGATTCCAAACATTCATGATCTGGATCGGGATGAGTTGAGGTATTTATCCCTCCATCTAGAAGAGAGCTCTCTTTCCAATTCCAAGGATCGTCAAAGATGTTTTACTAGAAATATTCTAGTTATTGCTTCGACTCATATTCCCCGAGAAGTGGATCCCGCTCTAATAGGCCTGAATAAATTTAATACATTCATTAAGATACGAAGGCTTACTATTCCAGAACAACGAAGGTACTTCCGGATTCTTTCATATACTAGGGGATTTGGCTTGGAAAAATCAAATATTCGATAGTAAGAAATTTGGGTCTATAACCATGAGTTCGAATGCACAACATCTTGTAGCACTTAACAATGAGGTCCTATCAATTAGTATTACACAGAGGAAATACATAATAGAAGAAACGAATTCAATTCGATTCGCTTCTTTTAGACAGACTTGGGATTTTCAAACTCACATAAGATGGTTTCAGGATCATAGGATCTTTTTGTATCAGATAGGAAGAGTTTTTGCACAAAATATATTTCTAAGCAATTTTCCCATAGATCCTATATATATCTATATGCAGGACCCTATCGCGAGGAATAAAATATGGAGTTCTTATTTGTACAAATGGTACGTCGAACTTGAAACAAATTTGAAGAAAATAACGATACTTCTTTATCTTTTGAGTTGTTCTGCCGGATTGGTCACTCAAGATCTTTGGTCTTCACCCGGACCCGATGTCAAAAATTGGATCACTTCTTCTGAATTTCTTGAGAATGATTCTCAGCTAGTTCAGAACCTATTAGAATTAGAAGGCTTTCTGGTGGGATGCTCATGGATAGAAAAAAATAGCAGTGAGACATTACTTCTTCGGTCCGAACCAAAGAATCCGTTAGATATGATGCAACAGAATTCTTTTTCTACCCGTTATCGTAGTAGATTGAGAAATGAAATAGAAATAAACGAATCGGAGTTTGAAGAAGAGCATGAAGCCGTGAACCCGCAGAAGATAGAGAACGATTTCTTCAATGAAAATCAAATAGAAATAGACATAGTCCGGTCTCCTAGAATATTTCGCTATATATTTGATAATCTCGAAATTGAGAATATCAAAAAGCTTATAAAATCGGGACTTCCTTATTGGGCCGAGTCATTTCAGGGCAACTGGCCTTTTTATCTTGAGGAAGATCAGCTTCAAGAGGAGGAGCTTCAAGAGAATGATTCGGAGTTCTCGGAGAATGAAACAATTCAGCACCAGAAACAAGACAGATTTTCAAAAGAACAAAGCTTTTTTATAATAAACCGATTTATTTGGGAACCTTCGGAGCCATTCTTTCTCGTAGTCATATACCTGTACTTTTGGCTTTCACCTCGAGAATTTTTTTCAGATGATCATTTAGATGAGAAGAGTCCTGACCTAAATAAGCATCCTTCTTCATATATAGAAGAAGACAGTTGGTTCCATAAGGGAGAAAAGTACTACGAATTGTTGGGGCGTCGTCAGAGATGGCAAAGAAGACTTAGAATCAATAGTTCCTTATCTAAAGGATCTTTCTCCTCTCATATTCTGTTCGAGAGTTATCAGTATTTAGCGAATCTGTTCCTATCTAACGAAAGGCTATTGGATCAAATGACCAAAATATTGTTGAGAAAGAGATGGCTTCTCCCGGAGGAAATGAACCATTTGATTTGTGGAACAGGAGAAAGATTTCCCATTCCTTATCCGTAAAGATATGTAGCCATGAAAAAGGGAAAAGGCCTAGCGTGGAAGAGGATTGGCCGGGTGGTTGGTAGAGTCGTGGAAACACTTGTTTATTCGATATTTTGGACCTTAGTTCATACAAGCATAAATTTCAATCTTAGATCAAAGCACTATGTACGGATGATATAAACTGCCTAAACAAGAATTCCTTTCTTGTTTAGGCGAACAACCAGAGTAGAAAAACAGAGTAGAAAAACGGATTCATTCGGATCGACATGAGGGTCCAACTCCATTGGATTGCCAGAATCCATCTTGTATATTTGAAGCAGGTTGACCCCCGTGCTTCTCTCATGGTACAACCCTCTTCCTGCTGAGCTGAGCCCCTATCTCCTCGGCCCACAGAGGAAAAATGTAAGGCTGGTGCTCAAAATTCATTACGGAAGAAAGGACTCACAGAGCCAGGATCACTAGGGGGATCACTAACTTCTACTAAAACGAATACTAATATAATAGAAAAGAACTCTTTTTTCTGTATACTTTCCCCGGTTCCATTGCTACCGCGGGCTTTACGCAATCGATCGGATCGTATAGATATCCCTTCAACACAACATAGGTCATCGAAAGGATCTCGGACAACTCACCAAAGCACGAAAGCCAGAATCTTTCCGAAAGTTGATTCCTATTTCAAGAGTGCATAACCGCATGGATAAGCTTACACTAACCCGTCAATTTTGGATTCAATTGGGGATTTTCCTTGGGAGGTATCCGGAAGAAATTGGAATGGAATAATATAGATTCATACAGAAGAAAAGGTTCTCTATTGATTCAAAGGGTATACCTATGGGATAGAATAAGAAAAATCGAAATGAAATGAAAGAATCCAGGAAAAAAAGGAAATCGAAAAAAGGAAATAGAACAAACAAATAAGTAGAAGATCGAAGAGCTCTCAAAATGACAAAATTGAAACTCAAAAAGGATCCTTCTTTCTAATTCTCTAAGGATGAGAGGCAAAGGGATTTCTATCGAGAAAGAGTTCTTGTTCTTATTTAGATAGAAGATCGTGATTTGATCCGCATATGTTTCGTAAAAGAGAAATCTTTTCCTTTGATCATAAATGAAAAGTCTTCAATTGGAATATGAAAACGTGACTGAATTGGTCTTAGTTACTCTTCGAAACGGAGTGGAAGAAGGGAAGAAATTCTCGAACGAAGAAAAGGATCCAATTACTTCGAAAGAATTGAACGAGGAGCTGTATGAGGTCAAAATCTCATGTACGGTTCTGTAGAGTGACAGTAAGGGTAACTTATCTGTCAACTTTTCCACTATCAACCCCAAAAAACCAAACTCTGCCTTACGTAAAGTTGCCAGAGTACGATTAACCTCTAAATTTGAAATCACTGCTTATATACCAGGTATTGGCCATAATTTACAAGAACATTCTATAGTATTAGTAAGAGGAGGAAGGGTGAAGGATTTACCCGGTGTGAAATATCACATTGTTCGAGGAACCCGAGATGCTCTCGGAGTAAAGGGTCGTCAACAAGGGCGTTCTAGTGCGTTGTAGATTCTTATCCAAGACTTGTATCATTTGATGATGCCATGTGAATCGCTAGAAACATGTAAAGTGTATGGCTAACCCAATAACGAAAGTTTCGTAAGGGGACTGGAGCAGGCTATCATGAGACAAAAGATCTTCTTTCTAAAGAGATTCGATTCGGAACTATTAGATGTCCAGGGTCCAATATGAAAATCATTTCAGAGGTTTTCCCTTACTTTGTCCGTGTCAACAAACAATTCGAAATACCTCGACTTTTTCAGAACAGGTCTGAGTCAAATAGCAATGATTCGAAGCACTTTTTTTACATTCAACTATGTATTTCGGAAACCTAAGGACTCGATCGTATGGATATGTAAAATACAAGATTTCCAATCCTAACAGGAAAAGGAGGGAAACGGATACTCAATCTCAAGTGAGTAAACAGAATTTCATACTCGATCTCATAGATCCATATAGAATTCTGTGGAAAGCCGTATTCGACGAAAGTCGTATGTACGGCTTGGAGGGAGATCTTTCCTATCTTTTGAGATCCACCCTACAATATGGGGTCAAAAAGCCAAAAAAAAAAAATTGATTCGTTTTTAGCCCTTATAAAAAGAAAACGGATTCTTTAACCTCTTTCACGCTCATGTCACGTCGAGGTACTGCAAAGAAAAAAACTGCAGAATTCGATCCAATTTCTTGTAGTCGAGTCGTTAACATGTTGGTTAACCGTATGATGAAACACGGAAAAAAATCATTGGCTTATCAAATTTTCTATCGAGCCGCGTTAGATATTGAAAAAAAGACAAAAGAAAATCCAGTATCTATTTTACGTCAAGCAATACTTAGAGTAACTCCCAGGGTAGGAGTAAAAACAAGAAGAGGAAAAAACGGAAAGACTTATAAAGTCCCTGTTGCAATCCCACTTCCACAAGGAATATTACTTGCCATTCGTTGGTTATTAGAAGCATCCCGAAAGCGTTCGGGTACAAGTATGACTTCACAATTAAGTTCCGAATTAATAGATGCTGCTTCAAAAAAACGTGGTAAGGCCATACGCAAAAAGGAGGAGACTCATAAAAGGGCAGAGGCAAGTAGAAGTTTTGCTCATTTTCGTTAATTCATGAACGGGATCTATGGATTTACATAGGTCCATGGATTCATACATCTCGATCGGAAAAGAATCAATAGAAAGAGAATCGGACGATATCTTTATCGAAACAAATAAAAAGGAAAAGAAAGATAAAACATAAATCATGATCAGCTAAGCCCCCGAGCGAGGGGGCTTGCTTAAGAATAGGAATCTTATGGAAATATCATGGAATCCGGTTTGATCCTATTTATTCATGGGGATTCCGTAAATATCCCATTCCAAAAATAGAAAGTTTGAAACAATGCAGTTACTAATTCATGATCTGGCATGTACAGAATGAAAACTTCATTCTCGATTCTACGA